>JAHPZR010026456.1:30000-32500 GCA_019787425.1 Platygyra sinensis
GCTGTTTAAAGCAGACTGGGACGAGTCCAGCTCCAACAGCGACTGTCCAAATTGACTTGCTGTATTGAATGGGACAGACAAGTTAGTAACAATGTTGAAAATATAAAAACAACACGGACGGAGAAGGGAGTAAAGAAAAAAAGCAAATTAATCGTCTTGAGGTAGACTAAAAGTACTTGGTGTTCTCAGTCGTTTTTGGTCTGTAACATGGTTAAGATTTTGACTATTTTGTCTGAAATAGCGTGCAGTTTTTACACTCTAGCCTCCCGCCCGGCGCCATAAATGAGTTGAGTCCGATGCTGGGTCTTATCCTTGCTCTAAGAGTTTTTTTTTCGGTTCGCCGGTTTCCTCCGCTCCGCAAAAACCAGCACCCCTAAATTCCAATTCGACCAGGATAAAAGGCTCGCATGAAAGTCAGCTCAGGGGATTTGGCTTCCTCAATAAATATCATAATTTACCATAGTTTGTAGCTATAAAAAGCCACATTTTCCCACATTTGTTGGTTCATACCTTGTTCATGCAGAGCTTTCAAGGACTGTAGTCTGGTTATCTAAAATGATCCAGACACAACGAAGTAAGACTAGTGCTTTACTTGACTCGCTACTAAATCGCCATGTTTACATTCAATAAAACTGTGGTTGTTAACGAAGTTCTAAGTCATAATGAGAATCGCATTTTTTTGTTTAAAAGAAAGCCGCGTGGAAATTTTGCCGCCAGGACGATGTGACAAAATTAAAGGAAAAATTCTCCAGCCAGGAGGTCATTACCACAATCCTGAAAAACAAATGGCACTATTGCCTGCTATGAAGGGCTGGAGGAGGTAATCCCTCATTAAACCTCATACCCAACGGAATCCCTCTCAAGCTACTGTTTTGGAAATACTAGGAGAGACAAGGAACAGCCAATAGAGGTTTTGCACGGCAGCCATGTTGCATGGCAGGAACAATAGATTCTTTATCCTATGGGAAAAAACTTTCTTTCTTATGCAAAATATTTTCATTCTTCCTGCCATGCAACATGGCTGCCGTGCAAACCTCTATGTCCATTTCCGAGTTCTCTCGTGCCTATGTTTCAAAATGAGTCTAAGTGCGAAACCTTTCACATGAAAATGAGTTCTGCATGCAGTTTCATTTTATTTAAAATAAAAGTCATTTTCATAAGATGGATTCGCACTTAGACTCGCTTTGAACAGAGCCGGGCACAAGGGAACTCGGAAATAGCCTATTCTGTGACGCGAATGTTACTCACGTGAACAACCCAAGCGGTCCGATACGCATTTTTCCTTAGCCTGCGAAAAACGCCACTCGGGCCGGGAGCGAAGAAGGACGGCTGTTTTCGCAGGCTAATTTTTCCTCTTCCGCGAGAACCTCCACGCAACGCGCGGTAACATTATCCGCGGAAGGCTGGGTAACATGTATAAAAACAACTTGGAGGGATAACCTTGTGGATAATGCTTACGAGTGGGTTTGACTTTACTACCCTTCACATCCCCATGACACGAATGAGTGCATATTCAGACACCTATAACAAGCCATTTAAGTTCAGCATAGCGTAAAAACACTCTGACCTTACATCACAATAACCAAAATGCCTCTTCTTTTTTAAAAGTTATCCTAACTACATGCAGCAGGACATACCAGATCTGGCACAACGTCTACAAATGAATCCCACTTGTGCAGAAGATCATAAAGTTCGGTCACCTAGGGAAAAAAAAGGAATGAAACGTTCGATTTGTTTCTATTTTTCAACTAGAAATGCCTGCCTCACCATACTAAACCTTATGCGAGTACAAATTTCTAACAATCATACATTTTACAGTGTCCCGGTCATCGGGTGCTGCTTTGTCTTGACCATCAACATCCCCTCCCTCCCTCTCAACCCATCACAATTCCTACTCTCACCCCTCCTGTTAGGAGGATCTCCCAGGCCAGGCCCAGAACCAACTGTAGCTGATATCACTTAATCTTTGTTCAGTTGTGTTCATCAAAACAAAAATAATTCAATTTTGCATTATTTTACCTTGCTCTGCTTAGCTGCATTTTCCGCTTCCTCTTTTTTCTCTGATAGAACACTGACATGATGTAATATTCCCTAAAGAAAGAAATGCAATAAGGAACACACTTTTAAGGGACAGTATCCTGTCTGAATGTGTTTTAATTTATGACCAGGAGCTTGTTTTAACTTGCTTTATTATCTTGCAATAAAAAGTAAAGGATACCAGAAGTTGTGGAAGAAAAGACATATCAACCAAGCAGGTAAAAATAGCAACTGAAAGATTCAAATTTCAAGCAAAATGACAAAGCTGATTTCTTGACAAAACAAAATTACATTTGATTCATGAATTGAAATCAATAGGCCATTTCCGAGTTCGCATGTGTCTCAGTTTCAAAGCGAGTTAAGTGCGAAACCATTCTTATGAAAATGACTTTGATTTGCATGAAAATGAAACTGCATGCAGAACTCATTTCCATATGAAAGGTTTCACACTTAGACTCGTTTT
>JAHPZR010026456.1:37500-57079 GCA_019787425.1 Platygyra sinensis
ATGTCAAAAGTCAATTTGTCATAAAAATACTCCGGTCAATTTTTTTAACTGGGGCTGGGCTCCGAAGGATTATTAGCGCAACTGTAGGTTTGTTATCAGTTAGTTAGTTCCAACAAATGTGAACCTACCTTCGAGAGCTGATTAAACTTAGCATGCTCTGGTTTGTAAAATAGCTCGTATGTAACACAACTATCATCGCTCTACAATAAAAGGAGAAAGTGTACACTATTTTACTTCCAGTCAAAACAAAAGTATGGATTTTATCTATTGATTCAAAAATTTTAACTTACTGAAAGATAAGCTATACCTTTTCACTCATAATTTTGGGTACAGTTGTTGGTTGCATGATTAAGCAGTTAAAGGTAAAGACTTGTCCTAAAAAAATATGCCTGCTGATTGGTTAAAAATTGTGTTTCTATAACTCGATGGAGACACCAAACAAGCTCAAGCTGTCGATGTAATGATGGCATGAGCAAAGAGCATTTACATTTTGATCAAATTTAACAAACTGTTTTCCTTTCTCTCCTCATGGTGTTTTCTAAAAGAAATAGAAGACATGTGCTCCGTGTTTCTATTGAGTTTTAGTATAAATCTACTAGTGTTCTATCACGAATGAAGCCTTCTGATTGGCTACGCTACTCACGTTCTATTCTGTGATAGATAGTGAGTAGTGTAACAGTGTGCGCTTGTTGACAAAATGACGGCCGTTTCTTGGCGTTTTCGAAGTGTTGAGAAGAGAATTTAGATTAAGTTTTGAACGACTAGTAGATTTATACTAAAACAATTAGATTATTCGCTCTCCATTTCTATCGCATGATAGTTGACAAGGGCGCAGCCCGAGTCAACTATCACGTGATAGAAATCGAGAGCGAATAATCTAATTGTTAAATAGAAACACTAGTAAAAGCTGTGCAAACACTCACTTGTGGCTTGTGTTCCTACAGCATGTACTCTGTGTTTCTATTGACTGAGTTATAGAAACACTTGTAAAGGTTGGAGAACTTGTAAAAGCTGTGGAAGCACTTGCCTGCTGCTTGTGTTTCTACAGCATTTTTCGTTCTCCCAAACTTCCACTCGTGTTTCTAGTTAACAATTAGATTATGAGCTCGAGATTTCTATCGCGTGATAGCTGACGAGGGCGCAGCCCGAGTCAACTATCGCACGATAGAAATCGAGAGCGAATAATCTAATTGTTTTAGTATAAATCTATACTAGTCGTTCAAAACTTTCATCTAAATTCTCTTCACAGACACTTCGAAAACACGAAAAAGCGGCCCCCAGTGCATGCTGTTACGCTACTATCTATCACAGAATAGAACATGAGTAGCGTAGCCAATCAGAGGACGGCATTCGTGATAGAACGCTAGTAGATTTATACTAAAACATGATAGAAACACAGTACATGTTTTCTATTTCTTAAATACAAATGTTAGTAAGACAGCTTATGTCATCACAGCTTTTGTGACCACACAGTAGATGAAGTAAGCGTAAATAAAAACCTTAGCTTGTTTTCCACCCACTGTTTCAGTGGTTTTGAAGGCTTCAAGTTGAGTCTGCAGGCGTCTGGAAAGAAAACAAAATCAAACCTCAATTTAGTGTAAGCAAACTCTGGTAAGAGGCCAATAGAAAACAGTTTCTACAAGAATTGAAGGACTACGCTCCCTAGATAAGTCCTGGTTTCTAGCCTGGCAGCATTTTGACAGTTTAAACCACCACCTTCCAGGGCTGTCCCATTTGTTCATTGATATGTTTATAAAGTACAGTCAACCCCCTATTAAGCAGTCACCCTATTAGTTAACCCTTTAAGCCCTAAGGGGTCACCCTTTGACGAGTAAAATCGTCTGGCATTAGACAGAGTAAAATCTATAAGTCACTCTTAGAGAGTAAAGGGTTAAGGAAGATAGTTTGTTGACCCTTTAACCCCTAAGGCGTCTCCCTTTGATAAGTAAAATCGTCTGGCATTAGACAGAGTAAAATCTTCTGGCGTTAGACAGAGTATAATCTATAAGTCATTCTTAGGGAGTAAAGGGTTAAGGCAGAGATCTCCGTAAGCCCCGGTGACCAGCGAAAATCGCCGTCTAGTCGTCCTAGGCGCGCCGGCTACTCAGATCAAAAAAAGTAAATAAGTACTTTGTTTTGCATCCAACAGCAACTTTTCCATTTGCGACGCCTGCTTTCCCTTGGGTAAATACATTCGGAAATAAATAAAGTTTTCGTTAAAGAGCCAAGCGTCCAAAAAAATTAATGTTTTTGACTGAATAAACTTGAAAGTTTCGTCGATAATTTCGCCACGCTTGAATCTGCTTGCAGACATCGATCAAACGTTCAGCAAACGAAACAGGCTCAGATTGCGAGGCAGTGGTTACCAACGAAAAGCACTCCATATAAGACAACATACTCTGTATTCTAACACGTGCAAAATGGCGGAAATTCCTCTGCCGGCTACTCCATTTTATTCTCCTTCTACTCAAAAATTTAGGGAGAACCCTGGTTAAGGGAGAGTTTGTTAACCCTTTAAGCCCTAAGGGGTCTCTCTTTGACAAGTAAAATCGTCTGGCATTAGACAGAGTAAAGTCTCTAATTCACTTTTAGGGAGTAAAGAGTTAAACGCTCACCCTCTATTAAGCCATCACCTATCAATTTCCTGAAATTTGCTTCCCATATTTAATGTAAATTTGACCTCTATTAAACGGTCACCTCCATTAAGGACGGTGACTGCCTAATAGAGGTTTGACTGTAAATAACTTCAACTTACTGAGATAATCCTGCTTGAGGTGTTGAGGACACTGTCAAAGCCTGTTATTCAAGCAAAGATAACAGATGTGTGAATAGTGGGAAGGGTCTAACAAGTGAACATAATTTATGAAGTAACTTAACAGTGGAAGGATGCTGTGGTCACATTAAAAAACCTCAGACTTGACATCAAAATCTCATGTTGTGCCAAATATCTATAATGTTCTAAGTTGTGGAGATCTGCTTCTAAGCATGTGTAAGAAACAAAATGGTTGAGCTCACTATCCATGAGCACAGTCGCTTAAGATATGATTTGCACCATGTACACTTTATATTAGTACATGTACCTTATTCATGCTTAAGGTCACTCCCCAGTATTGCATTGCACATCTCTACTACACATAATTTCACATGTGATCAGCGCACGCACATTACAAAAAAGGCTGCTTTTTTCTTTAGCGCTGGATCTTACCGACGTCAATCGTCATTTTCTTGAAAACGACTACAGTTACCTATCAATTTTTTCTGTTGTTTCGAATTAAATTTCTCTATGTAAAATAAGTATGGACCAATTCTTAGTGTAGAACAAGAAACAATCATCTTAAATGTGAATTTAGCAAGCAATCATGACTATAACCATGATGCTATTATAAGGATTAATGGGGTATAAACAAGGTGCTGTTGCCCCTAAACAAGCATGGGGACCCCCATTTTTATTTCAAAATTTAAGCAGGGCTTTCATTAATTGAAGAAATACGAGGGTATAGGATTCTAAATAGGCGGGTACCCCTAAGATTTCTTTAGCTTGCCCCTTTCAGTGCCTTAACAGCAAAGGCAGGCACTTTGTTCACAGTATACAGGTGCTGGTAGCCAGATCCTGGCTTCTAATAACAACCCTGTTTAAGTTCCTATTACTATACACAATCATTTGCCAAAGTTTGAAAAAAATCTCAGTGCAGATTCCATTTCAGTGGAATGACCATTAATTGTTTTGATGCACACTAAATTTCATGATTCTGGCAGGGCAATAATCCATGAGGTTTTAAGTTTTGGTGACTTCAAGAAGACAAACTAAAACAAAAATCCAGCATCACATTTTGCAAAAACACATCAAAATGGTTCCACTTTCACAAATTTTACAGGGTCGTAAATCATAAATACATGTATACCATAAATATTTCAGAAAGTGGCCTTTAGGTAAGATACTAGGGCAGTCAGAAAGTTTTGTTTCTCCACTGACAACTGGAGTTACCACTACAAGGACTTTGTCAATGATAAAAACAAAGAACCGTTTAATGCAGGCATTTTGATGACTGCGCCAAAGACCTTCTGAAAGAATTGAAGGAAGAAAGTGATTCAGAAAAAGACAGCTAGCCAAGCGAAAGAATTGAAACTTTCAACTTAATAGTGGTATCAATCTTTTTGTGTGTGGAATTTGTGAGGGGTCCTATTAATGAGTTTTAAATTTTGTGGTTTTGGTCAATAATTTGCAAAATTAATGCAAAATTTCAATTATGCACAAAAGTAAGTCTGAATAAAGGTACAAAAATGTTAATCCTGCACATAGATTTGCTAGTCAGTTCAAAAGAAAAGAAATCGTCATTTCATTTAGCTTGAAAATAACCTCAGAGAGGCTGAAATATTACCCTTTGAATTTCCTAGCATATGTTGAGAGTTTTCATTTTTTAACGCTTAGTGTTTGCATAATTTATTGCTTCAACATTCACATGCCCTAAATATGCTGATTTTAGTAGCCTTCTTTTAACTTGAAAATGACTTCAACGAGGTGGAAATTTCATCCATTTTAATACTGTCAGTATTTTAAGAGTAACTATCACTCATATTTTGTTTTGTACTGTTTTTCTTTCAAAATATATCTTGCAATTACCCCATTCAATCTCTGAGACATGCGCACAAGAAATCATGGCAGTTGTATGCAATGTTGTGTACAAGTCTTGGGGGCGTCATATATTAACTAACCTAGCACTGTACTGCAAACATTTAACGCATTACCTCTTTTCCAAGGACATTCACCAAATGTAAATCTTCAAGCTGAAATGAAAGACAGGCAAACACAAATTCTCTCTTGGATATAACAACTTGATTTCACAGCAAATCATAAAAGATGCACCATTATATGTAACACCAGCTTCCCCCTGGTTAGTAAGATTTATTTACCTTAGTAATGGTCAGAGAAATGTTAACAAGGTTTGTGTACAAGCAAAGAGGGGAAAATTTACAGTACTGTAGTGTTGAACATGTACAGTGTACCATACCTGCTTCTGAAGAGATTGTACCTAAAATGGGAAAAAGATATAAATCAAGTTTCCAATATGAAGCAGATAAAAGTAAAAATCATTACTCATTAAACATACGTACTTGCCATGCAATGAACAATAATATTGTGGATTATGTAAGAAAAACTTATTCCAGCCATATGGGCCTAAAACAAAGTTTGGAGACAAAACCTTTTTCTTCCCGATAACAGGGTGGGGTAGCAGGAGGGGGTGAAGAGTCTCCCAAATCCCACCCCTAGATAACCCATTTGACATACTTCTTTACACAGTTTAGTCTAGACATGAAAATGGACTACTGGTGGATGTGCTAAAAATGCACAAGCATTGTAAAAGGGACACTTTTTTTGTAGTTATAGGGTTAATTCCCTCTAAAAGTGCTGCCTTTCCCTGTCACTCTGTTAGTCTAGATGGTTGTCTTTCCTTAATATTTGGAATCTTTGATCTGTACAATGAAAACTGTTCAAAACTTTACACACTATCTCTTTGTAAAATTCTGTTCAGCCATCCTTCCAAACACTGAAATATCAGTAAGTAATAAATAATTTTAGATTTGTGTGACAACATTGCAAAAATAAAGGCAGACTTGCTTTCTAAAACTATGCAAGACCCTCTCGACAAGCTACCCACAACATGCAATCTGGGTGTCATAAAAAACACGGTACATGCCTCTTGTGACAGAACAACTGGTGATAGTTTCTTCTCCTCATGTTCATCCTGAACTGTGTCCTAATGCAATAAAAAAGGACAGTTATGGGTCATTTACAGTCAACGCACTTCACGCATGAACGCACAACTTCAAACATTCATAAAATATTTCATTCACCGATTTGATTTTTCAATTATGAAATGATTCTTCGAACCTTTAATTGCACAATTGTAAATCAAATTAAAAGTAGTAAAAAACTCGTGGTAAAATTGAAAATAAGAAATCTGCAGTTATAACAGATGAAAACTATTTTCAAATTATTTTTCGGCCGAGTGCCCTTGTTTTCGCGCAGGGACAAATGAGCGACTGTGTCACCGCCGCGTTGCGTTTTTAAAATATGCGCTCGTTCGCTCGTGGTTTCATGTATTAAAATCCAGCATGTCTAGAAATTTCCTTGGTGGATTTTACCAGCCCGGTAAACCATTGCCTGTGTTTGTCAGGAAGAGATTGTTGATCTGTACAATAATGGAGTAGGGGTATCCGAGATTTCCCGCAACATGAGGGTAACAAAAGAAGCGGTTCACAAAGTCGTGCAACACTTTGCCCTCCACGGCACGACGCAGCCATTTTCTTGTGGAGGCAGTGAGCCCATATTAATAACAGATGATATTCTTGAAGTAATCGAAATTTGGAAGCTACGAAAGCCAAGTCTTTATGCTTCCGAAATCCGCGAGAGACTGCTGCACAAAGGTATTTGTACGCCAGCGAATGTTCCATCCATTAGGCAAATACAAACAGTGACTTACCAGTATCCCGAGTGAATATATGACACCAGAAAACTTAGCAAAGGTAGACGATTATTTAAATATAACTTCACGGCTTAAAAGAGAGACTTTGCATTTTTTCGACGAAGCATCTGCTATTGTCACTTCCGGTAATCGCATGTTTTGTAGCGGTTATCGAGGACAACCAGCGATTGAAGTTCAAAGATATGCATCAAACCGTTCGAACAAACTTAAAATTTCGAGGCAACAATTCTCCTACTTCGGAAACGATGTCCTGTCTTATCTCTTTAAGCGTTTTGCTTAGATAAGGTTGTGTTCGCTCAACTAACGCAAGAGCGAACGTTGCTGTTGCCCTCAATCTTTATCTTTATAAGAATTTCCGCCATTTTCAATCGTTTGAGCGCGAAATCTTCAACTGAATGATTCGATTATTTGAAACGTGATCCTTATCTTTCAATCTCGTGGCGAAGGCATGTCAATCAAATTCATTCACCAACCATTCACCTGAATATTGGAACCTTACGTCGCCGAGCGTTCATGCGTGAAGCGCGTTGACTGTAAACTCTTCTTACATGTTGAACTATGGTGAGATTTTTTATCCCAACTGACTTGCCTAGCTAGTTTCCCATTAAAACAAACTTGGTGTTTCATAACTAGACAAACTAAAATATGGCTTCCTCAATTCTGCTGTCCTCTGGTTGAGCAGGGAGTAATGGCAATTAAAAAGAACAAGGATTTGTACAGTTTTTCATTGAAAGGAAAAAAAATCATTTTTTCACGTATCAACAAGTTGTTAACTCCAACTTAATTATTAAGTTTTCAGTTAAAACTGTATTTCCAAGGAGTGTAAAAATTTGAATAAGATTACATTTAGTTAAACATCTAAGGATAAAAATGAGCGAAAAAAGTTTAACACAACGTTTCGATGACTCCATGTCATCATTGTCAAGTGAAAAGAGAATAAAAAATTTCACAGCTTAATATAGCGTGCGAGGTGATAGAACATAAAGTATGCATGTAAAAAGTGACAAATTTAGATAAGTGACAAATTTAAATAAATAGTTTTGTGCGTATGGAGTCTGATTGTGTGTTCAAGCATGGCCTTTTCTTCTTTATGAATAACATTTCATAAATCAGACAGTCCAGTTTTCCATTGCACTTCTTTAAAACGGAAAAGTTGTTGCTAAGGTCACCGATGGTTTCCAGACCGTGATCGTTCTTTAAGTGCTTGCCGATTGCCGAATAACGGTGCTCGTCAATGCGTTGGTGTAAATGTCGGCTGGTGTAGCCGGCATACTCTGCATCACACAGATCACATTTATAATTGAAAGGCCGCGGGCAAGAACGTCCCCTTGATTTTTTGCTAAAATCGAAAATGGCCAAAACAGCTCCAAACTTCGCATGCCAATTTGTTTATACCTGTAGAAAACTGCCTTGCACTTATTTCCCCTCGTTTCTGTTGCGTATTCCAGAAATAAAGTATGCAAAACACTTGCTTGTCACAGTCCGCGCACGTCTTTTGGAACTGCTTTGTTGCACAATACTATTAGCGTTGTTTTTCTTTTAAGTTTTTTCAAATGCTGACTTTAACTCCTAGGGTTAAGAGTTCCCAGTTTTATTAGATTTAGGGTTAGGGTTACCGCTCGAAACTAGGGTTAGCGTTGAAGGTTAGGCTTACGGAACAAGGTTAGGGTTAGCGTTTGGGGTCGGGGGTATGGGTCGAGCTTAGAGTTAACGTTTAGGCCTAAAGTTATTGCTTAGGGCTAGCGCTCAGAATTAGGGTTATTGCTTAGGATTAGGGCTAGCGCTCAGAATTAGGGTTATTGCTTAGGGTTAGGGCTAACGCTCAGAATTAGGGTTATTGCTTAGGATTAGGGCTAACGCTCAAATTAGGGTTATTGCTTAGGATTAGGGCTAGCGCTTAGAGTTAGCGCTAGTGCCTCGGTTCAGGCTAGAGTTAAGGTCAGGACACGTTAGGGTTAGCGGTGTTAGGCCAAGGGAAACAATCTCGACTTGCAGGAATCGATACCTAACTAAACTCAATGAAAAGTGGCTAGAGAGAGAGGTTGGATGTTTTGCAAATCGGCTACGTCGGTGATTGAAATGTTTCTACGTGAAATTACTTTTTTGGTACAAAACTGCTCGTTCCATGAAATGATTATATCTGACAACACAGAAAGAGAAAGCCTTAAGCTAACACGCTGCTCATGCCGAAAAAAAGCGCATGAAACGGAAAATTCATCAGCAAAGGAACGCTGAAATACAAAGCAAAACTTACATTTGAGCTGAAGTTTTCTTCTTCCTACAGTCTTCCCATAGTTAAACCTGCGATCAGGCGTTCTTTGTCTTTTTTTCTTCGCGGCGGGCTCGATTCTATCACAATTCAAAGTAATCATCTGCTTGGAAAACCACGATGCACACACACGGAACGCTTGCTTGCGAATTTAACCGACCTGCGATTTCTCTTTGGCCCGTAAAAATGGCTTAGAAACTTCGAAGGTCTTCGAAGCACAGGTCAAATGCAACGACTTTGCTGCCTGGCCTTTCTCACCAGTTCCCAGCCGTGTCTGAGTCACGCTAACAAGTGCTACAAGTCGCGCACACCATGGTCACGGCGCTTTACGTATGAAAGATTATTATGGGATATCCCAGAAATTTTTGGAGCGAAGGATACTGAGGCGGCTAATTTCAAGAAAATAATAAGAGTCTAGAAAGCAGTTCTAATTTCCAAAACTGACACACGCCGAAGTTCGGCAAATGAGCCATAAGTCCACGACGGATGCTTTGTTTTGGACGAAGAAGCGTTTCTAGACTCTACCGCCTGGCTCACTTGTTCCTCAATGGCTAAGCTCACGGCAGACTTAAACCATGATCTCGGAACAAGAACACACCTCGCTTCTTTGAGGCGTGCTAGTGACTTTGATCGAGGGTCAAAGGCTTAATGATTCCAAATCTCCTACCAGGCGGGCGCAAATATTCCTCGAATAAGCCGGCGTTGAATATCGGTGGAAATAACGAGCAAACTCTGCGTAATAAACAGGTAAGCCAGCTCTGACTTTAATGTTATCGCTTTGCGCGCCAAAAGCGTAAGTCACTGACAATGGCAGCTAAAAAACATGTCATCCCAGATCCCTACCAGTAAAAACGGCAATTAAATTACAAAGACACGGAGAAGGTTTTTGAAAGAAAAAGAAAAACAGAACGAAAAAAAAAAAAGATATCACCGACCTCGAATCAAGCCCACGAGTGTCACGAAAAAACAAATACGAATCAGCTTCGTTCAGCGCTTATCCACTTGAGCTAACGGAGCGGCAGTGCAAAATCATTGCGTTATAGTGACTTCATGCTTTAGCCAAACAAAAGGTTTCTTTTGTTTTTCGTTTAACAATAGATCTCGAAAAGATGCCGCTTGGAAAACTGAGTCAGTTTTGCATGCGTTATTTCTAGAAAACGAAGAGAGACCCTGCGAAACAAACTTCAGAGCAATATTTCTCAGGTAAAACAAAGCCCACATGCCAAAATTCAGCTACTTTTGAGCACTTTGAAAATGGCCAAAAAATCAAGGGGACGTTCTTGCCCGCGGCCTTTCAATTGTACACTATGCATTGTTGGCTAATTATAGCTGGTTTTGGCTCGCATATCTTGATGTCTTCGTATATTTTGCGACTCTTGAACACGGGTTGAAGAGTGTGATCGATTTTGTTACTTAGATCTGATAATTGCTTTCTTACTGCGTCAGCTGACTTTTGATCTTTAAAAGGCAAAACCACTCGGTGAACAGCATTTTCGTTGGTGGTCTGAGCTTGCACTTCACGGTTTTCCGATCTCACTGAGGTGACAAAGTGAGAGACAGTGGACTCGATGAGGCTTTCGGGGTACTTGAGGTTAGTAAACATCACCTTGAGATGATCACATTCAGATTTGAAAGACTGCCATGTGGACGACAGATGGAACGCATGATTTAACATGGTCTTGAGTAGTGATTTCTTGTACCTTTTATCGACATGGCTTTGGTGGTGAAGAAGTAGGCCGGTGTTCGTTGGTTTCCGATAAACACCAGTTTCCAGTTTGCAGCCCCTCTTGAGCACTTCCATACCGATAAATGGTAATTTGTTGTCAGATGCTAGTTCCATAGTGAAATTTATGGAAGGGTGACAGCTATTAAGCGTTGATAAGAAATCTTCTGCTGCTGGTACATTTTTCATCGTAGCAAACGTGTCATCCACATACCTTCTGTAAAATTCAGGGAGCTTGTTGTCTTGTTCTAGTTTTTCTTCGATAGAACAGAGAAATGCGTTTGCCATGAGTGGACCCAAAGGGGAGCCCATTGCCACGCCGTCGATCTGTTCGTAAAGCTTACCATCAAACTGGAATAGTTGATTCATAGTTGCAACCTCTAGAAGTTGAACCAGGTCAGGTTTTGTAATGTTCAGATTATGTGTAACATTAAACCAAAATTTGATGATAAAAAGGCAGATATAACAGAACGTTTTGTCCCCAATCCGAAGGAGGCATCTCGTAAAAGGACCAGAACAACAAAGCTCAACATGAAATGGCAAGCTGGATTGTAGCATTTGCATTATTATTTTTGTCTAGTAGAATTTCTTCTAATACTAAGTAGAAACATAGAAAATGTTCTCTATTTTTTTAAATACTACAAAATCTCTGAATTGACCATGTCCTGCTTCAAACACACCTTAATCTGTTCAAGTTCCTCTGCCAGTTCTCGAATCTCATGCTGAAGTCTGTTGAATTTGTTCTGTGGTGTCTCTTTGACCCCTCCCTCACCTAGCATTTCATATTCAGTTTTTGTAGCATAGCCTTGCATTTGTCGAGGACCACAACGCCCTGAAAAATCTGAAGAAAAACAGTACATGGTTAAAGTTTACATAGTAATTTAGAAAACAGTCCTAAAAAAACATGCATGCTGATTGGTTAAAAATAATTGTATTTCTATAACTCGATGGAGACACAGAACTAGCACGACCTACTGACGTAATGATGGCGTGAGCAAAGAGAACTTACATTTTGATAATCAAAGTTAGCAAGTTGTTTTCATTTTTCTTGGCATGATGTTTCCTAAAAGAAATAGAAAACATGTACTCTTTGTTTCTATACAGTCATAGAAACACTTGTGAAAATTCGGGAGAACTCGAAAAAGTTGTGGAAACACTCGCATGTGGCTCATGTTCTCACACCATATCTTGTTCTCCCAAACTTCCACTTGTGTTTCTCGATACATGTTTTCTATTTCTTAAATATTGGTTTTCAACTGAGTATCATAAAACCAAAACCAACCCAATTACTCACCAATTATACTACTCAGTCAATCTCAAATCATAGTAAAACGAAATCCAAAGCCAAATTAATTGCCTGATTACTTTTGACACTCAATTGATAATTGATGTGATAATAATATTTATGGGTAATTAATAGGCTCAGCCCTTTGCATGATTGTGCCTTGTGCCCTCGTTAACCATAAAAGATGCTCGTGGTTAAGAAATAGAAAACATGTACCGTGTTTGTATCGAGTTATACAAACACGAGTGGAAGTTTGGGAGAACGAGAAATGCTGTGGGAACACGAGCCGCAGGCGAGTGTTTCCACAGCTTTTTCAAGTTCTCCCAAACTTTCACGAGTGTTTGTATAACTCGATACAAACACGATGTACATGTTTTCTATTTCTTTTAGAAAACACCACGACGAGAAAAAGGAAAACAATTTGTTAACTTTGATTATCGAAATGTAAATTCTCTTTGCTCGCGCCATCACTACGTCAACAAGCGCGCGCTAGTTCTGTGTCTCCATCGAGTTATACAAACACGATTTTCAACCAATCAGCGCGCGTGCTTTCTTAGGACTGTTTTCTAATACAAAATAGATATATGTTTCAGATGCACCACTGACATTTTATTGTGAGCTTTTTAATTTAGGACAGTTAATTGATAGTTTATAAATTTGAATCAATTCGTTTGCCAGGTGGTACCAAGACAGTTTCTTCTTTCCTTACAGGTCTTGTAAGCAAAATTTCTTAACCTTTAGTTCAGATAGCCATCACATCTCAGACTTTCATTTTATGATCTTTGCATTGCAAAACTCAGGAACCATGACATTTTAGAATATTAAGGTCATTCCCCAGTATTACATTGCGCCTCCCTACTGCGCATATATTTACACGTGATTAGCGCGCGAGCATCAGAAAATGGCGGCTTTTTCTTTACGGCTGGACCTCACCAAAGAGGAAAATCGTCATTTTCTCGAAAAACGACTATGGTGACCTATCATTTTTTTCTGTTGTTTTGAATTGAGTAGTAATTTTCTCTATGTAAAATAAATATGGGCCAATTCTCAGTGTTGAGCAAAAAACAATCGCCAGAAACGTGAATTTAGCAAACAATCTTGACTATATTCATGGTGCTATTATAAGGATTTATATGGAATAAACAAGGCGCTGTTTCTCCTAAACGAACATGGGGACCCATCATTTTTATTTCCAAATTTAAGTTCCTATAATGTGAACAATCAATTGGCAAAGTTTGAGAAAAATCTCAGTGTAGGTTCTATTTCAGTGGAATGACCTTAAACAGTAGTGATATAAAAACATGATGTTTCAGTGCATGTTACAACTCACCAGCATCCCCAGGATCCAAATATTTTCCACTGAACTTCTCAAATGCTTCTTTGGCATCAATCTTTAGCACATGAATATTTTCATCACCATTCTGTGTCTAAAATTAAGAAGGTAAATTTTTGAGCAAAACAAATTGGTCCCTGAATGGCACACAACTCATTACATGTACATGATATCGTTTGCACCTTGAAAACTCAAAGCTAAAAAAACATGAAAATTATGCGAGGTATCCAGTCCGATCATTCCTTGTTAGAAACTCAGATTGTTGTAATAATTAGGCAGTTTGCTCCAATAAATCAAAATGGTCAGTTAGTTCCATTTATAAAAAGTTAGATAAAGATTCTTAATTAACCCTTTCCTACCCGAGACTCGCCTATAAATTTTACTCTGTCTAACGCCAGAAAATTTTACTCGTCAAAGGGAGACACCTTAGGCAGTAAGGGGTTAAAAAACTATCTCCTTTAATCATTTTCTGCCTGAGACCCACTTATAGATTTTACTCTGTCTAATACCAGACAATTTTACTCGTCAAAGGGAGACCCCTTAGGCAGCAAGGGGTTAGTGCACCTAACCCCAAAATATTTTTTCGCTTAAATAAATCTTTGCAACTGTTTGAAATGCATTGCACCTTTTTGTCCCTCTTTAACGCTTATGTTGACTTTTTACAGGCTGTAAAACTTACGAAATCTGGCCATCATCTGTTCCACGACGGAGCAAGTAAGGGGTTTGGGTCTATTCCTGGTTTGACATCACAAACTTCTTTGCATGCATGTCTACAAAGACTTATAATGATGCAAATCAGTCTGCCATGTCAAACCAGGAATAGACCCGTACCCCTTACTAGCACAGTCAGGGGCAGAGGATGGTTAGATTTTGAAACTTTTACAGCCTACCAAAATTCAAGATTTACCGGCAGTTCAAAAAGGCGCAGTGTGTTTGGAACAAGTGCAAAGATTTATGTAAGCGAAAAAAGTACTTAGGGGTCAGGTGCACTTCGAATAGTTCATAGATTGCTCCACAAGTGCAATAAACGATTAACTGTTTACAGTATCAAAAGAGTAAATATCTCCAGTCATACATGTGCTGGATCAAGAAAGAGAAGTTTATTCTTGTATAACCAACCTAGTTTTTAGTAAATTCAACTCAGTCAGGGAAGAAGATGGTTTTTGTTACATTTTCATCCAGAAGAAAGGTTTTCTTGACTTCATAAATGGAATGAACTTGCTATATTATGGAAGAATCAGACTCTTTCTGACTATAAAGGGGGAAAGTTTCTCAAGAAACTGTGGTGTTGCGTCGGTGGGAGTATTACAAGATTGGCCACTGTAAAGAGATTCGGAAGCTGACGTTTCGAGCGTTAGCCCTTCGTTGGAGTGGATTCGCTCCGACAAAACATCAGCTTCTGAATCTCTTTATGGTGGCCAATTCACATTATCAACCCAGTTGATAAAACCAAATTATCTTTCTGACTATAGTCGAATCTCCACCAGACAGCCATCTCTTTTCACAATAGCCACATCTCAACAACATCCACTTCTTTGTGTCCCAGCAGACAGTCCATACCTTCACTTCTATTTTAACCTCTATACAACGGCCACTACGTTATAGCAAATAAACCAGAATTTTGGGTCACCAAGGATGAAATGTTAGTTCCATTGTCAACTGCATTGGTCACAATTTCAAGCCCTGGGATGGCTTATAAAATACTATGCCTGTGTTAAGCCTGCAGCCTTGTAAAAGGAAAGGGCTAAATTGGCCCTTTTTCGTTTTTCTGGTGGCCATCTCTGATTGCAACACGCTATTCCTGCAATGGCACAGTCTGGCGGAACCACTATCTCTACCTCTGCACAATGGCTACTGCTCAACAGTCACTTCGACTGTATACCTGACTGTAATCCAAGTTTAAGCCTACACTCCTTAGGAACAAATTAAGTCTAAGTTCTACCAAGTTCTGGATTGAAGTTAGTCCATCTAATATGATATCAAACATCGGTTACAAAATTTGCCTTAGATTTTCCCACTATAAAGTAATCGTTAAAGTATCCATTTTAATAGCTAAGCAACGAGTTATTACGCAAACCGACCGAAGAATCGCCGTTTTGTTCAGATAACTTTTCCACAACATCAGGTGTTTCATAAACGTCTGGCTGATTGTCCTAAATGTTGAAACAAAGCGTAAAAATACTTCAGAAATTATCCAAATGAAGAATTAGCTGAGTGAATTCGCCATTGAGAAGAGGAATAATTAAGTATTGCGGCTTAAAACTACTTACAATGCCGGGCAGCTCCGAATATTTACTTCTCACCGCCATGATTCTCGTTACGACTTTGCAGCCGCGCTTTCGTGTAGAATCTTCATGTACGAGGACACTTCCTGTCTCTGACACTTCCTGTCTCTGACACCAACAACAACAACATCTTTTATTTAAACACGGTGTGTTTTAAAGCTAATATAGCTTATGGGGCCGTGTAAAAAATGTTAACAAAATGAGATAATTGAAATTAAATGTAGTCAATAAAAGGTGAAATATGTACAATAAAAGATATGAATAGAATCAATAAAAAACGAAATCACTGTCAATTTGGGGACGACCCATTTGCGGTGACTCTTCACCCAGAAAAAGCGCGCAAGTAGGTACGGGTTGGCGCGGCATGACCAAAAAACAAAACTTCCCTAGAATCCTTTGCATTGATATCATACAAACAGGAGTTTATTTAATATACGGTAAGTCGTTTTCAGCTCACTCCCAAGTCTTGGATAGAAGCACTTCAGTTACAATACGAAGTATCCTATTGAGCCTGGGCCTGGGTGGTCTGTACGGGGTGTATTTTTTGGAAGGTACTTGCTACTTCGCTTCCTTAGATCTTCTATTTGAACGGGCATAACTCGATGATAAATTGAAATTCAGTGAAATTCAGTGAAATTCAGTGGATAAACAAAAAGAAGTTTTTACAACATTGTCTCGTTATGTTTATAACCCCAGTTTGTTTAGAAAATCAAAGCAAATCACGTTGGAATTCTTAGAATCTTTTTGTGTGGGCGAAGCTCACTCAAAAGCAGCTGTCAAAGGTTGGCAGCAAACCTTCGTCTGTCTTACAAAATCGCGGTGATCGAAAGCAATTTTGGCGAGATGAATGAGCACTAGTTCAGAGCCCAGAGATTGAGAAATAAAACATTGGTCCTCTTCCCTTTTGGGGTCAATTCATGCCTCTCAGGTTTGCGCTTTCAGCATCTGGTTCTTTACAAGATCTTATCAACTTCAGTGAAACACAAAGAAGGAACAGAGACAGCTTTACATTTCACTCAAAACCCCACCGTGACAATCAATCAAAACACAAAGCTATAACAATGTTATCTGACAATTTCCAGGTCTAATGCATATCATTCTGAGACTGTATTTCTCCTGCCAAACACCATCTCCTGCAGATTAATCAATGGATTCTTCCTCGCTGCTCATCGTATCTCATGTTTTCATAGGTAAAACAGGTAACACAATAAACATTGTGGGTTCACCCCTCCCGTCTCGGCAACGTCTCCTTGTTTATTGCACATTTTAAAATAGTATTAATATTTATTTTTAGACCTACCCAAATCGCTGAAATCGGTACCCTATACACCCAGGAATTTTATGTGATTGTCTAAACACAACTAACAAATATAGCCTGTGTTTGCAGGCTTAAACGGAGAAGGAGTAGGGATTGTGCGCCAAAAAAAAAAACGCGAGGGACGATGGGTATGGAACGGCACCCTATCCCGATAAAGAAGCCTGTTTCCAAAAAGCAGCCCATTTTAATTTCCCCAACCCGTAAAATTCAAAAAAGCAAAAAGGACGCTAGGCATGCGCAAGTACACAGTGCGGACCTATTTTTTCGGCACGGTAACCAGTTGGCTTCTACACTTGGTGTAGGACACAACTCACCACCACTGAGGTAGACGAAAATTTAGCAAGGCTGAATTAAATTAACACAGTATGGTCGAAGAGATATTTTCCAATATTTCGGAAGGCACGCCCTTCCTTCTTCAGGGTGTTACCAGAGGTGTTTCACTTTCAGGGTGCGTTTCTCTGGTAACTGAGAGGATCGTTCCGATACTTCCTTTTGTCTGGGTGTTTGTTTGTTTTATCGGGTGTGAACGTGAAATGCATAGCAATGACGTCATGACGGACCGGCTTTCACGATTGAAGAATATCCCGGATATCTTTAACGGTCGTGATTGGTAGAAATCACGCAAGGAAGACGTACATTTCTCAAAGACAGGGACCAGCACCCAACTGAAGGCGTTTTTTCGTTGGCGGTTAGATTAGCGAGAAACAAAAGCCGAAAATGGAAGAGAAGGATCCAACCGAAATTGGTTTCTTTGGCTAAATTAGCCGAACAAGCCGAGCGTTATGATGACATGGTCGTATGGATGAAATCTGTGGCGGAGAAAAAGCAAACTGGGCCTCACTGACGAGAGAGAGAAATTTGCTGTCCGGTGGCATACAAGAACGTGGTAGGCGCGCGAAGGTCTTCTTGGCGAATCATTTCGAGTCTGGAGCAGAAGGCTGAGGACGAAGTTAAAAGAAGTACTGCAGTGGATTATCGGAAACTAGTGGAAAAGGAATTACAGGAGAAGTGCAACGAAGTCTTGAAGTTGATTGACGAACACCTCCTTCCTTCCGCGTCCACGGCCACCGAACCAAAGGGTGTTTCTACTTAAAAATGAAGGGCGACTACCTTCGTTACCTGGTCGAGATTGTTGGTGGCAGATGACGACAACAGTAAACAGGAACCCAAAGAAAAGCACTTTTTATCCAAGAAAGGCTTACACAGAAGCACAGGAAGAAGCTAATGAGCGATTGCCTCCAACCCATCCTACTTCGGCTTGGTTTTGGCTCTTAATTTCTCTGTGTTTCACTACGAGATTGAAAACGACTCAGAAGAGGCCTGCAAGTTGGCAAAAGACGCTTTTGATAAAGCCATCGCCGAATTGGATCAATTGAAAGAAGATTCTTACAAGGATAGCACTTTGATAATGCAACTTCTCCGTGACAATCTCACTTTGTGGACATCTGAAGAAGATCAAAGAGATGGTCAAGGAGACGACTGAATTCGTGCCAATTCATAATTAAAGCCTGTATTTTTGTCTTAACTTCGAATTCGAGAACAGATGTAAAAAGAGACGATAATTCAGTTGCCATTTAATCAATAGAAGTGTCCTCATCAATCATTAATAGGAATCTAGCTGAGAACGATATTTAGGTGTACTTTTCATGCAAAACTTTCTTGTGGTGTGCTGTGAAATTTCTCAGACTGAGTCTTCTTTCAAGCAACCTTTACGCATTAAACACGTTTAGATAAAAAATATGTACCATCACATCCTTTTGAGAAGTGAACAGTTTTTCCAAGGGCAAGCCCTGGAAAAACGGTGAGTTTTGATGAACAGGGCATGTCCAAGGAGAAATACCTGCACATATTTTAAACAGTTTATTTGCGATGGTGAAGATATAAATTTGAAAACTGGGGTTACCCTCTGAACGTTTCTAGTTTGGTTGTGTTTGTGTGACAATGTGGTGGTTATTAGTACAAATTATAATCCATCAAATATTTTTTGCTTGTGTGCGATTGGTCAAAACATGTCATGTGACCAAATAGTCCCAACTTAAACTGAGAAATTCAAAGATTAGTATATACCATACAAGTGAATAGTACTTTTCACACACATTGATTGGCTAGCTTGGAGGTGATTAGCCAGGCACTATTCACCTCTTAGCAGCCAAAGAAAACAATGGTTTTTGTCGGTATTTTGTCACAAGTAAAGTTACTCTTTGGTCTGCTAGTTAGTCAGCTTGTGTGGTATATACTAAACAATAATGTCTGTGAAAGTTGTGAATATTTACCACTGTCCCACCTCCACTTGGGTGAATAATTATAGTTAGATATTCCCCCAATTTTCAAAACTGCATGCGTTTCAAAAAAAATTTAAAGGATAATAAACACAATTGCCCCCATTTGGGGCAAAAATATGCTTGGATGTTTTGTCGTTGGACATGATCTGTTTCTTGAAGCTCACGGTTTTCCTTGAGCTATGCTCTCGGAAAACTGTTTTGCTTCTCGGAACAGGTTGGGTGCTTACCATTTGGCCAGAAAATCTGAAATATCGGTTCGAAGTCAAATGGTAAGGTAATTTTCCCGGAAATTGTTGAGTACCATACCTTCCCCATGGAAGGGACTTTTACTAAGACCCCCCCCCCCCCCCTCCTTGCAACCCTCTGGAAATTCCAATTTAAGCTTCATACGTTTTTTTTAAATTTTTTTTGCCCTAGAGAACCCGCACCCCCAAGGAAATTCTAATCCTTCTGTGGGGGGAATATGGATATTTTTTTCGGAACTGCCCATTTTTAACACATTTTGAATGATTGATTATTGAAAAAGTGTTTGATTGATTTGTGATGTAGTTTGGTATGAATTTTATGAGCATCTTTGTTCAGTTGCTATATTCATGTTC
>JAHPZR010026457.1:0-20000 GCA_019787425.1 Platygyra sinensis
GAACAGAACAGAACCCCTGTAATGTAGGCTACCTTTGGCATATTCAGTTCTCGGTCTAGGAATGAAGCAATTTGATTCAGAGTTTCTAAGATTATGTTTATGAACGGTTGAGATGTTGTTAAAAATCTCCGTACGTTTTCCATTTTCTCCATCGTAATCTGAACGGGGCCTTGTTTAATTTTCATCCTCCTGAGTCTAATCTGGAAAACCACAAATGGATTTCCTTATCAGTGGTCGATCTGTAGTTACCACAAGTCATCTACAAGTCAGCACTGTTTTTTATGTTGTTTTTCAAAAGTAATACGCGGTCGAAAAAGACACCGAGAAAATTTAAGGCTGATTCAGTGGTTCCTCTAGGAACTAATGTATAACATAAGTTATTTGTTAGAACATGTATAAGTAGTTGTCCGTTATTCAACGAAAAGTAATAATACGTGGTAAATGGAACCAATTTCTTTTCTGGCACAATTGGAATACTTTTTATTTCCTTCATGAAGTCAAATTGCTCCTTTTACCTGAAAGTAATTTTCTGGGGATCCATAAACGCACGCCTGAAAACTTTGAATGTAATAATGACATCAGATGAAGCTGACATTGACGCGATTATTAAGCGTTCAGAATAAAATGAATGCAAGTAACATATAGGCCTTAATTTCAATTCATTCTTTGCGGCCGTTTTTTCAAGTTCAGTGCAAATAACGCACGTAATCAGCGCACTTTTGATAAGTCGAAGAAATCCAGCTTTATGATTGGTCCGTTAATGCCACAGCATGAAAAATTGAAAAGTAATGACATTTTCCGATAATTGGATGGCACTCAGCATTTTATGGCGCCTGATGTGAGCAAAATAACATGTCTCGTTCATCGATTTTCTTCCTTTAAACCAGACCCACTCAGCCTTAAGCTCGCCCCCGCTAAGTAAAAATTGTTTGTTTTTTGCAGCCGGCCTTTTCTGTGTAGCCGACCGCGTTCTCTTGTCTCGCGATTTCGGTTATAACATGAATGCCCGGAAGATCTTATTAATATTTCGCTGTGCGTAATAAGGATGAAATCAATGAATAATCAGTGAGAGTTTGAACCTCTTTCGTTTCCTGCTGTGCGCGTTGTAACACAGCTCGATCACCGGAGGAGAATTCTGATTCTCAAAATGTCGACTCAATCTGAGCATGCTGTAAATGTCAAACCAGGGAATGAGAAGGTGAGAAACTCTTTTTGACCGCTTTGTGCCTACAGTTTAGCGTATTGAAACGTTTTCGGCTGGGAGTAGCCGGCCACACATCAAGTATTAACGGCTGCAATTCGCGAAAGATTACTCGACAAAAAGTGTTTATAAAACCCTTGTTATGAAACTTCAGACGGTTTAATTCCGTTTAGAGATTTCGCTTAATTTACTCCTTGGGCGGAAAACGCAATTTTACTGAGTATTTGTTTCACAGTGACTCATTCATTGTCTCATAGCCTGCTGTGAAAATGGCCCGATATTAAATCTGCTGTTTTCTATTTTCAGGAGCACAAGATGGCCACCGTTCGAGACGACATGGACATGAATCCGATGATGGATAATCCAGTTTTCTCGACAGGAAGTTCTGTCAACCTCTTCTGTCCTTTGTGCCATGAAATGTTTGTGAACCCTCGACTGCTACCCTGTCTGCATACGTTTTGCAAGAGATGTTTGGAGAACCTTGTCGTGCCTCGGTCAAGCGCGCTCAGCTGTCCGGCATGTAGAACAGATGTGCCACTCACAGTAAGCTCAAACGATTGGCAGTTTTGTTATTTTTATTTTATTTTGATCATGACTCTCTCAACCCTATCACCTTTGAAAGGTATAAATATCTTTCCGGCAAAGGTCGTTTACTTCGTCTAAGAATCGCAATTAATCTTGTCTCCGATATCAACCGGCACGGAACTTACTGTGTATCGCCATCTTTGTAAGGGTTAGATATGGTCGCATATTTACTGCTCCACAGTTCTCTCTTTTTTATCTATCATGAGCAATAAAACTTCTTTATTATGCTTTGTCTCGAATTTCAATTTCATGCATAATAAAGATGATAATTACTTTGAATAAAGGAGATGACTGCTTTCGGAAGCCTGTGTGCAGCATTTCAATAACATTTCATGGACAGATATATGACAGGTGTAACACATTGTGATGGCTTCAAATTGTATGGTTTTGTCATCGTTGACTGAGAAGAAAACAGGTCTATACATATTTCAATAAAGTTGTCTTGCTATACAGACTAAACGAAACACACTAAATAACCGATCATATAAGCAGGCACAATTCTCCACGAATAACACTTAGTTTTAACGTAGTTTTTTTATACTCAGAGAGATTTGTTGGACTTCAGCGGTTTATTGTAGTTGTAACGACAAAAAAAAAACACAAAAAACACTTAAAGTCATAAGTGCCACCTACGATCACGTGGAAATTCTTTTTTTCCAGGAGCGTGGTGTTGGCGCTTTCCCGCCAAATTTCGTTGTGACCACAATGATGGACGTGGCGGCAGTGCGCGCGCACGACAAGAACCCAATCATGTGCAGTAGCTGTGAAGACAAGCTTCCTGCGGCTGCGCGGTGTATCGAGTGTATGGACTTCCTTTGTCATGACTGCAGAAACGCACACATGAGGCTGAGACTGACCAAGACTCACAGAGTAAGCGCCGCTCTCAGTTTGCTCCCTTGATCATTTGGATTATTTAGTGCCTTATTGTTAAATCCACTCCTAACCTCTGTCCAAACAGAAAATATTTGGCGACGAAACACGATCAGACATTGTTTGTTGATCAAAGATGTTGATGCTGAGCTGAGTCACGGGCCAAACAGTATAAAACATGTCAGTTGATCCGTCCCAACGAGCAAGATGTTTTACAGTGGCTGATCAAATATTTGTCGACGTTCAAATTTTATCAAACACGGTGTGCAAACATGAAATTCTTTGGTCACTAAGGGACAATGTCTGATCGTGTTTGATCGCCAAAAATTTCCCGTTTGAACAGATATTTACCAATAAGGAGAAATGTTTAGGCGTTAGACTCAATGTTCAGGTGCGAGTCCCGGACAGCGTCACTGCGTGTTGTGTTTTTTTGGGAGGCGCGGTCGCCAAATCGTTGGCGCGTGCTAGACTCCAGATCGAGCGGTCTGGTTTCTAGTTCTGGCCAGAGTCACTGGGAGAGACTCCTTCCTCTCACAATGCCTCTCCTACCAAGGGTATGAATGGGCACCGGCAAACTGTTGAGACAATGTGTAAATATACTGGGAGTTACCTTTGATGTTAAGAAAACTGCAATTCTCTTGGTCTTCAAATTCTGCAGAAACGAATTGAGTGCGACGTAGACGTATGAAAGCGATAGACCTTTCCGGATCAGCTCAGTACATTTGAAAGAAATTTTACTTAAAGCCCTGATTTTTTTTTCAGGCTTCTTCTTTCCAATTGCTTAAATTGGAAAATTAACTGCGATGATCATTCTTCACTTTCATGTACAACCGCAGTACAAATATGAATTATTTCATATATACGTCACATCATTTCACTACACGGGAAGATATGAACTCAATAAATTGACCTCGCTCCCAACGTGTGGCTTCACAGCTCAGTTGGTAGAGCAGAGAGTATCCGCCCCGGTATCCGCGGAGGTCACGGGTTCGAGTCCCGTTGAAGCCCTGATTTTTTTCAGGCTTCTTCTTTCCAATTGCTTAAATTGGAAAATTTACTGCGATGATCACTCTTCACTTTTAAAGTATCCTGTTGACTCGCAAATTAATTTTAAGACTTAATTGTTATTTTTAGGTTGTATCCTTGGAGGAACTTAAATCCAGCCCACGACCTGAGGACTTACTTCATCGACCAATATTCTGCATGGAACATACTCAGGAAAAACTAAGGTACCTTACATGGATCTTTTTTCTTTTTTAAGTTAAACTGCAGAATGCAGCACTTCAAACCCTTTTTAACGTTGTCTAGTTTTCCTTTCTTGCTATAGCCTAGAAAAAACGACAAGCGCTTAAAGCTATGTAATGGTAAGCGGTGCACTGTGGTAAGCGCGGGAAAAGACACTGTAAAATCAAAAACGTTCTCAGAGAACCTCAGGAATTCAGTCTTTAATAAAAACCTCTTATTGTTGTTCTCGTGTTTGCAGGTATTACTGTGAAAGCTGCGAACAAGCCATCTGCCGCGAGTGCACAATGACGTCACACTCAACAGAGCGTCACAAATACACACAGCTCACTGATACCATTGACAAGCAAACGCAAACCATCACGCAACTGGCGGATAAACTCAAGAGGAAAGTCCCAGTTGTCACGCAATCCACCAAAGACGTGGAGGAGGTGACGTGTCGTCTCGAAGCGCGCGCCGAAGTGGCAAAGTCTGAGATTCAGAAATGCTTTCCTCGAATTTTAAAAGCATTGCAAGATCGAGAGAAATCCATGATGGCTGAAGTAGAAAGCATGGTACAAAGAAAATCGAAAGTCTTAGGACTGCAACAAGAAAGGTTGGAAAATGAATTGAAACGACTCACCACAACCTGTAACTTCACCGGTGAGTTCAACTTCTTTCTTGCAATAGGTCCGCAAGGCGTCTTTAAGAAGAACCCCTATTGAATTTAGCACCCTATAGTTTCCATGGGTGAACAGCTTGTCACTAGAAAAGGTAATAAGAATTAAACGTTATCAACTTGGGGATATTGTTATCGGCAAAACGTGCTCGAGTCGAGTCCTGTGATTTGATGGGTAAGTGCTATGGGTGAGGCGTTTTTCAAATTAAAGGAAATATTTTTCTTGATGCCGTTCTTTTCAGAGGAAGTATTGAGGCATGGAAACTCGGTGGAAATCCTTGTAATAAAGAAACAGCTTTGTGACAGATTAAATGACCTCATCTCAGCCAAGTTTCAGGGCGAACCTGAAGAAAATGACGTCATATACTTCGTGGCCAATCAGGATGACGTGCTAAAAGCTCTTGAAGGCCTGGGTCAGATTAAAACAAGTAATGCATTCCCTGGCATGTGCACTGTAGCAGATGATATGAAATGTGCTACAAAGGGAAAGAAGTCCAAATTTACGGTTCTTACTCGGTAAGTTTCATGACATTAAGGTTATGTCACTGATTGAGGTAATGTCATCGTTTCGAAAACTGGAAAATTAGATTGTCAATTGGTTATTCATTCATTCATTCATTCATTCATTCATTCAGTCAGTCAGTCAGTCATTCAGTCAGTCATTCAGTCTGTCAGTCAGTCAGTCATTCATTCATTCAGTCAGTCAGTCAGTCAGTCAGTCATTCAGCCTGTCAGTCAGTCAGTCATTCAGTCTGTCAGTCAGTCAGCCAGTCAGCCAGTCCATCCAATAGTCATTATGCCAGCCGCAATCAGACAGACACACAGACAGTCAGTCGGCCAGGTGTGTTCGCCAAGAAGTCAGCAGGTCTCGCTGTCCCTCAAACCCGTCCTTCAGTTGGTCAGCCAGCCAGACAATCAGTACGTCAGTCCGCTAATGTCTCAGTCCGTCTGTCGTCAGTTCTTCAGACAGAGCAAAAGACGGACGGACAGCAAATCAAACAACGATTCAGTAAGACAGTTAGTAAATCATTAGACAATGATTCAGTCGCTTTTAAATTATCAAATAAATCGATTAGACGACCTTAGCGGCCCAGTTGCCTAGTGGCTTCATCTCGTCATTGTTCTGACTTACTAGTTGGAATGTAGGTGATGCGTTTAACCTTGTTATGATGTGTTTAGTGATCACAGCGGGGCCCAGTGCACTGGCGGCGGTGAGGATGTGTTGGTTGACGTGTACACGTCTGACGGGAGAACAGTGCCTGCCGAAGTAAGACCGCTTGGCTCCTCCCCAGGCTCTTCACATGCTCTACTCTCACGCTACAACTCACAAAATGTTAGCATTTCATTTGAGATTCACGTGTGGCATGCATGACTATGATGATACATGCGCACAGTAATAACTTAAGTTTTATGCCTCCTTCGTGACCGTTATTTCGGTTGTCTCGCAACGTTAGGGGAGAAGCGTTGCGTTACGTCCCAAACAATAGCTGCGAAAGGGGAGTCTTGTCAGTCAGTTTGGCTGTACATGTTTTTGTTCGGTCCCTTTTATCGCACAGTACTTTTTGCGTCTGCACTTTATTTTTGTTTATTACTTTAAGGTCATCGTTGTCTTGACACGTTTATGTTTCTTTTTTTCATGTAGTTTGTGTTGTTTCTATGTAATTAACGTGTGCCTTCGCAGACATTATTTGAATCGTCACGCAACTCGCGGGAAAGAGTATTGCGTGACAATACAGGTAACGGCCGCGATCCGTCACGAAGTGCAAAGCCCAAAGTGTACCGTTGAAAATTCGCACATGTCATACTTAAATTATTTCACTTTATTGTAATTAACAGGTTCAAGGGCGCGTTGTCCAGCTACATTTATTTTTTTGCTTTTCGAGACACCAATCGTGACACTTAGTCTCATTGCGCCCCGAAACGCGTGAGGCGGCAACGCGTGTTTCGGGGCGCGATTGAGTTCAAAGTGCGGGACTTGAAATAGTGAACGGTCATTCCGCAATTTATTGCCTTGGCTCCTGAGCTGGCGTTACATATCTTCGCTACGCAGTGCTGGTGAGTCACAAGAAGGGCGAAACAGCTGTCCACTGTTAAGATCCCGCTTTATCGGTTCTTGTCTTGTCTTGTTATATTTCACATAGTACATATAAGCCTTGCAGTCTATTATTTGTCTTTACATATTTTTTGGCTGATCAGATCTCTTGTGGATCCTACGTTGGCAGCGTTTATCGTAAACGCTGCCCTTGTAGTTTCTGGTTTCTCATTTTTTTAGAAGTATCTCAAAGCATTCTATGAGAGAATAAAACCGCCGTTTACCGTTTCCAAATATCTACATTAGCTTCGGAGATATTTAAGTTTGAAAAATGCGTTAAATATGCAAATGAGATGACTGATGACGTCATGCTCTCAAAACGATATTACAACAAGTGTATAAATAGTGTTTTCTTGGCCAATTTGCAGCGCAGACCATTGAAACTTGGTAGGCTAATAGTTCTACAGGAAAAATACCTACGGCTATAAAAAAATCTGTTCTTATAGCAACTCACTCTTTTCCAATCCCCGCCCACTTGATCTTAATATGTTAGCTAGTGATTTTCAGCTCGGAAAACGTTAAACAAGGCCAAAAACTGGAGCTGACTTGTTTATATGCTTGCTGCATCATGCATATATGGCACAATTAGGGAATATCAAAATGGAACGCCAAAGGTGGGCAGAGAAGCCTGGAACTTAGTATGTTGCCAAAAACTATTAAGCTTGTAGATTCTTACTGCAAAGAAACGAACATTTCTTATTCAAATTGGCTGAGATATCTTTTTTCATCATCTTTGCCTAAAATTTGGTTGGGTGTAGGTCATCATCACTTGGCTAATTTGCATGATTTAAAAACTTGAATATCTCTGGAATGAACAGAGATATTTAAAAACTTGAATATCTCTGGAATGAACAGAGATATTTGAAAACAGTAATAACATTTTTCTTGCCATGCATTCTACTTGTTTATGTTTGAATTTGCTTAAGGCCATGTTACACGAAGCAATTTTTCTTGCAACTTGCAACGCAACAAACGTTGCGGTTGCAAGTTGCAAGAACTAAAAAATTCACGTGTATCACCCCATTTTGCAGCTGCAATTGTTGCGTTGCGAGTTGCAAGAAAAGCAGAACGACTCTCTACTTTTCGCAACGTTGGGAGACAAGTTGCTTGCGTGTAACATCCCCTCTGCAACTTGAAAGGTTTTTTATTCGTCATCGTTGCGTTGCAAGTTGCAAGAAAAATTGACTCGTGTAACATGGCCTTTAGATAAGAAGATGCCATTTTCGTCTTAGCACCCCTTAGGGTGCCTAGAATTAAATGGGTTAGCTTTCTAATAACTCTAGATAACCAGGAGCTCATTACCCGGAGCCTCCATACCAACTGTACCCTTGAGTCAACCCTGTCCCGTTTTTTTCTATTTTTAGCACTGTGCTATCTGCGGGAGTTCTTAATTTCCCACGAAAACATGCTGACTTCCGCATGACATCCTAAAAAAAATTAAACTTTCCTTGCTTTCCGGCATTATTGAAATACTTTCGTGTGGCCTGTATGTGACGTATAACAATAGAGGGCCACAGCTCTCTTATTGGCTATCATAAAAACCAAGTAGAGGGGGTAAGTTTCTAAAGAAACTATGGTGCTGCGTCGGTGGGAGTATTACAGGATAATTTGGTTTTATCAACTGAGTTGATAATGTGAATTAGCCACCGTAAAGAGATTCGAAAGCTGACGTTTCGAGCGCTAGCCCTTCGTCGGAGCGAATATTATAAAAACACCCGCGAGAACCCCCGTGGGAGGTGATTCGAAAAATAAAAAGATATGGGACATGGTTAACTCAGAGGGTCAGTATGGAAGATGGAAGCTCCGGGTAATGGGCTCCTGTGATAACTTGTCATTGGCGATTTATTAATTACCCTGTAAGATTTATTTATGTTTTATTTATTGATTTTAATTGTTCCTTTGTCTGCCCAAGAGAATCTCTGTCTCACACTTGGTATCTACGAATGTTTTTTAGGGGTATATTTATTTTCTTTGACGTTACATTATATTTTTTTCTCTAGGTCGAGGATAACAGGAACGGTTCCTACGGGGTTTCTTACAGTCCATTCAATGCCGGGATGCACAAGGTACTACGCTCTCAAGCAAAGCTTGAATAAGCAAAACGTTTTCTCTCTTGATGGTCATTTCTCACGTAACAACTCCAAACTAAGCAACCAAATAATCAGAAAACACTACGTGAATTTCCGTAAATGTTTTCCAAACTACTTTCAGTTTTTCCAGTTCGTCGACCTTTTGCCGTTTGTCTTGACGCAACCACCAAAATCTTTGAAAGGCTCCGGCTCGTTAAGTATAAAAATCTTTAGACGTTAGCAAAGTACTGATCACAGCCACTATTTCAGACATTTTAGTTTTCTGTGCATCGATCATTTTTAACGGTTGAAGATTAAACCAAAACCGAAAAACAACAAAGGCTGAAGTACGACCACAAAAGATTCAGATATCAATTCATTTATAAAGTATTTTTGACAAAGTTCAGCTACACGAAAAACCTTAGTGCCTGGAAGTAAATTAAAGTCGGATTGAACCTAGAGCCTTTACTAACTTCAAACTGCCTTCGTCTAAAGCAATTCATTTGAGCTTAAATATTTACTTTTGCTTTTAGGTTTCAGTGACGGTGCGAGACAAACACATTCAAGGGAGTCCTTTCAAAGTGAACGTTGTTAACACTGGAGAATCGTATCTAAAGTTTGGCAAGAAGGGAACAGAAATTGGAGAATTTAATGGCATATTCGGAGTTGCTGTGGACGATGAAGGACATATAATCATCACCGACTGCCATAATCACAGAGTACAAGTATTTAATCAAAATGGCGGATTTATGTTCCAGTTTGGACGCAAGGGAGAGGGCAGCGGACAGTTCCAGTGCCCCACAGGGGTCGGGGTGGATCCTGATGGGAGGATTGTCGTCTGTGAAAGACTGGGGAGCAGAATACAGGTAAGGGAAAGTACCTCAAATTGGCTCAATGCGTATTTTTATAAATTGATTGTGTAAAAAAATATCTTGCAATGTGCATAGTGATATCAATCAACGAAAGCGTTCTGTATTTCTCTCTAAGCAATCAGAAACAAACCAAAAGCATTTATGACTCGACTTTTGGCCGTGGTTCTCAGCGTTTGCTGGTTTTTCTGCGCTTCAGCGCCAGATACATTACATACTTAGTAGGCTTTAAGCTTCCCCACTAGTAGAGGGGTGTAACTAAGACTGAAAGATTAAAGCGTTTTGGTGATGATGACGATGATGATGATTTTGCTTTGCGTTCTGATTGGCTCACCCTTTAATCATTTTGTGTTCATTGTGATTGGTCAGATGTAGAGATAAATGGGGTTCTTTTGCCTGGTACTTTTGGTTAGAATTTACAACCGTTCGGCAGAGAACCAGTACCAAGTTCAAATGTTCAATTCAGCTGGTTGCAATTGAAACGCTTTTTATCGAACAAATGCGCAATTCGTAAAGCTGTTTTAACTGATCTATGCATGATATAATGTCATGTAATGTGTTTCATCAAAAATTGTAGTATGCCCGCAAAACAACTACTGAAAGTCAGCGCTCCTTCAAAGCATGTAGTAATATGTAGATGTACAGTGTTACTTCCAGAACTACAGAGGGATTAAAATTTAAATTAAATTTCTGGATTCTTCCTGCTTCTCTAATCAAGAGATTCTACTTTGTTACATTTGTAGATTTTTGACCGAGATGGAATGTTTCTTCACAAGTTCTCCGTTCCAGATCTAAAGGCCTCCACGCTGGCAGTGGACGCAAACAGAAGAATCATTGTTGCTGACTCAGCAAATCGCTGTATTCACGTTATTTCATTGGACACAGGTTAATATCATAATCAGTCACTCCGAATTACTGAGCCGTTGCCTGAGGAGAATTATCACTGAGGCAGTGTCATTTGTTTATTTCTTTATTATTTGATAGCAGTGTTCTACTCTGGCCGTTAAAAAATAACAAAAACGAAGCCAGACTGAGTTAGCTTGCAAAATGTTTTCAAAAACAGCAATAATTTGTACTAATTTTCTTTCTCTTCCTCCTTTTTTTCTTTTATTTTTTCTTTCCTTGAATTCAGTTCCTGATATTCTATTGTCTCCTCTCTTTGCTTGTTTCTGTCTGTTACCTTTTGTTTGCTGTTTAACCTGTCACTTTTTTCCTCCAGGTCAGTCGTTCAAGTTTGGTTCGTTTGGCGACGGCAATGGTGAGCTGAATTATCCATGCTACGTTGCGGTGAACTCTCAAGGACACATTATTGTGTCTGACATGCACAGCCACCGTATTCAGGTTTGCTTTTTGCTCTGTCTATCATTGTATCTACACAGCGGTTTCCCACTGAGTATCAGTATCGTAAACCAAACCCGCGAAGAAATCACTCTAGCCAATCACAAAGCACACAGAGAATACAGCGGACCAATCAAAACTCGAAGTAATAACATGTAGCTGACGCAAAGCGCGGGAAAACGTGTGTGAACCAATCACGATTGGTTTTGGTTCTAATTCTGATTGGATGAAAAAGTGGCGCGAGTTTTTTAAGCCAATCATGTAAAAAATGCAAAACCAATTACCTTTCGACACTCGAATGAAATTTAAAACGCAAAATTGCAGAAGTCCAGTAATGATTCCAAAAGCGCCCTAACTCCGTTTATATGCGCCCAGAACACTGCATGAAATCTCCACAGCGGTCACGTAGACGTTACGTGGACTTAAGGCTTGTATTCAGTACTAGTTACGTTGGATAAAAAAGCGAAGAGATGTTAACTGAACTAAAAATACTTTCTTTCCAGGTTTTTGATTCACGTGGTCGTTTCTTGTTCAATTTCGGTCGAAAGGGTAGTCAGGACGGGGAATTAATGCGGCCCACAGGGGTGGCCGTAGGGCACGATGGAAACATCATAGTCGCTGATAGAGACAATCATCGTATTCAAGTCTTCTCTAGCGAGGGGCGTTTTATCACAAAGTTTGGTACCAAGGGGGATGGAGACGGGCAACTAAATGATCCACATGGCCTCGCACTGACGCCAGAGGGAATATAATTGTCGCAGACTTTCGTAATAATCGTGTTCAACTGTTTGGGCAACCGGCGTAAAACGACAACCTGCTGGTGGACGTCTTAGCAATACTATTTTCCACACACCGTAAAAAATTATTTACCAGGAGAGTGGAGAAAGGAAGACAGTGTCATATAATGCCATATTTGGAAAACGCATCATCATTGGCTCGCTATCGGTACAGTGATTGGTTGGCCAAGGGCACGTGGTCCAAATGTCCTGCCATTTCATTCCATTAGTAGTTAATTTCCGGAGGCGGAGATGTAGTGTCGACATTTCTCACCCTCGCTGATATTTAATTGAGTTTCATCTCTCCGTATCATTCTGGAGTTTTCAACTGCGTGTCTTAACACGCAACTTTTTTTCTCCCACATTTACACAGTACTTCAGCCACTTATGTCCAGAATTGCAGGGTTATGAGATTCAATGCACTTTATGAATACTTATCACAGTGTCATTTTCATGTTGCTTCATATTCGACAGAATTATGTGTGTTTTTATATACTTGGTGACTTTTTGGGAAAGATGACACTTCATGATGGTTATCATAAAAACCATGCATCTCATTAACCTGCATTTCTGGACGTATTTGACTTCAGCGTGACAACGCTATTTTGTCCGTGCCACAGAAAATACAGCCAATCAGAAAACAGGAAAGCCGTTTTATATTTGACGATTTTTCATCCAACCTTCCCATCATGCGCCGCGCGTATGTCGCATTGATTGTGTTGGTCAATGTAGAATTCTGTAGATCAAGGAGGGTGTTATCCACCGAGGCCGAAAATTCGTAAATCACTCGCCTGCGGCTCGTGGTTTACGAATTCTTCTCGTGTTCTACCAACATCCCGTGTGGTTTATCAGCCTATAAACCATAGACACTTGTGATCTGTTGCTCAATTGTACCACTATTAGGTTCTTGTAAACTCATATAGTGATTTTCCTTGATCATTTTCATTTTTTCATTAGCTTAACGAGGACTCCTCTGCAAACCACTTTGTGACTTAAGCTTCCTCATTAAAGATTGACGTTTAAATATTTCTTAAATTTAAATTCTATACTAATACTATTTTATGTTACTTTTATTATCTCAGAATTCGTACATTTTGTATTATTTTATAGCCTTTGCCATGCTTTTATTGGGGTAAGTGTATTGTAAAGAAAAAACAAGAATTTTATATCAACCAATTCTTTGACCAATATCTTTTTTAGCATTTCTTTGTTTACTTATTACCGTTCCAGTTATCGATATAAAGTTAATTGCTCATCCAAAAGGCTCTTTCGTGGGGCTTATTCATTGATTAACGATAATTTTGTTTCAAATTTGTATTATTTTTTGCCAGTTTTCTTTGTAAGAGGATATTTTTATTTTATATTTTGTTATCAAGAATTCCCTGAACTCTAGAAGCCGAGTAGCAACTTACTTTTTTGAAATTACCAAAATTAGCTATTAGTATTAACAATGCCGCTGGTCGATTTTAATTCAATGTAAACCAGGGGCCCATTTCTCGAAGCTCCCGGTAATTACTGGGCCTGTTAAGCTGTTTTGTTTTCCATTCCAGATGGGAGTTTCAAAAGTTTTTAATATTATACAGTAAAGTTACTAGCTAAAGAAACAAAATGGACTTAATTAGAGTTCAGAACACACCCTACTTTTCTTGAGATTTTGATTTCAAAATCTGATTTCGGTCCCGTTAAGTTACCGGGTCTTTCGAGAAACGGGCCCCAGACTCTCTAAATTACACTTACGGCGCAATCACTCGATTGGCGACGTTTTAGTTTTACGAGGAGACAAATGTAGTTTGAAGTTAGGTTGTTTTCTAATATCTTTTTCTGAACGCTTTCCCAGCGGAAACATGCAGCAACTGTACCCGTTTTAGTCCAGTTTAAAACTGATTCAATTCAAGTCTATTTATCTTTTTGAATCCTGCTGTTCAAACAACCTCATATCTTGTATTTGAATGGAGTAGCAATGATAATTATAACGTGTGATCTGGTAATCAATAAGGCCCGGTCCACACAAGGCCAGAGAAATTTGAGAACTCAGCTTTATTTTAGCGCTTATTCCACACTTACCCTTTACGACAACGGAGCTTTTTGAAAACGCTCCTCAAACAGGAGGAATTTGAAAACGCGGGCTTTGCGTTGTAGTTTTGACAGAAAACATTATGAAAACAAAGCCTTCCGAAAACGATGACGTAAAGATAATCACGTGATTTCCCTGGCAGGGTTTCCCTCAAACACAATTCCAAAGTGGCCGTTATCGTTGCGTTGTGAACTTTCTCATGGCTTGTGTAGTGTGGACGGAAAATATTTGCCGAGTTTTCAGAGTGAAAACCCCAATGTGATATTTCTTTGGCGTAGTGTGTGGACAAGAACTAAATTTGAGGAAGCTTGGTACTTTCTATCCCTCTTTTCACTGTGTTGCCTTAATTTAATGTCAAACCGCTTTGAAGCGGTTAAAAATTGCGAGGCTTGACTGACTTACAAGAAGTAAAGTTTCATTAAAGCTTTTGAGAGATAATAATTTATAATTAACTAAAACGATTCCCAATTCTAAATTCCGCCACAAATTCTAATATATTGTGTTTGTACTACAAATGAAAGAAATTATAATTTGAAAAGTGAATTGGTTTGCTTTTCAGCTAATTGATGTCTTTACAAATTAAGACTTTGATAAATACACCTGTATCATAATTTAGGTAGAACAATGCTTAGTCAATAAACAGAAATGCGAAGTAAATCGTTGTCTTTTAGCGACATCCTACATTTAAGAGCCCAGTTATATGGTCTCAGGTACCCGAGACAATCCTATCCCTGATGCAACTTTATTGAGCGTTTATATGTGAAAACGTGGTTCCTGTAGGCCGAGTCAAAGTTAACCCAGGATGATTATTCATAGCCCTTACTGAATAATCAAATGTGCAAATATCCCTCTTTCTTTGGGTTTTCCTCGGTCGTTCGATCACAGTGGGTTTTGCCGAGTTAATTTTCACTTCTTTGATACGAATTTCTGCTTTAAATCCTAAATCTAAGCATTACGTGACACTCGCCACGCTGGGAGTTGTCCCGGTTAGGCTAGCCAAAGCGTTTATATGAAGAAAAGTTGTCCCGCTTGCAAGGGTTACCCTACCCTCGTACCTGCCGAGGTGAGACAACCCACGCCCCCCGAGACCATATAAATGTGACCTAAAAGACCTTCCTTTGTTATAGTCGGGGCTAAAGAACTTAATTTCTCTTTTAAAATGACGTGTTACTGCTCGTTCCTTTCATAATCTCTCCACAGACCCTCTACTTTGTCGTAAGTTCGTCAAGATCGCAATCAGTCAGAGTATTAACTCCAGGGGGGTAAGTAAAACGCCACAACGCATAGGAGGGGTGGGGGCCTGGGGAGAGATGAAAATTGAGCTCTCGCACTCCACCAGTATATTACGTGAATAGGCCACTTGCACTAAGAGGTCATGTGACATCGTTTTTATGAAAATGAAAGTTACATGATTTTGCCTTTGAAACACTATTACTGGGTCATCTCTTAAACAAAATAATAGTGATTTGAATTTTCAAACGAGCACCATTTGCTTAAAATGAGAAAGCGCGTAGCTGGTCACGTGACCAAAACTTGATTTTTAAAATTATGAATTATTGCTTTCCGACACAAATTTTGCACTTAAACTTCAAGAAAAATGTTGAAACGATGATGTGGTAACGTTTATAGCACATCTGAACGTAACTATCAAAAATTTAACAAGATAAAAGCAAAAAGTAGTTTTGGCCGCCATGTTGGAGGGCAAGGGAGGGCAAGAGCATGCCCTCCAACATGGCGGCCCATACAAATCTTACTACTTTGTTGCAAAATCAAAGTGCCATAAAATATCTCCTTTAGATGCGTTTCCTCTCAAATTTCGGGTGCAAGACAACTTTTATGTGTTCTGTCGATTTTTGGCAACAGCAAGATTACAACTCACTGTTTAAGGGAAGCATTATTATTATTATTGGTCACGTGACCTCTTAGTGCAAGTGGCCTATTCTCGATTTCAAGAACGCTCTTTGATCACTTACTCAACACAGATAGCTTATTCCCAATTTTTATTTGTCAGAATTTGTACCATGCAGTCACACATTTATTGACTTAAAAATACACTTTGCTTACAGTTCTGCCCGATTGTTCTGAACGTGGCTTTCTTTTGGTAGTTACTCTTTCTCGGGTTATTAATTGGATGTATTTTGTACAATATAGTAGGTTGTGCGTAATATTACCAAAAGCTACCACTTCGCAGACGAACAAGAATTTTCAAAGCAATTTCCTATTAATGCCGCACCTAACGCAGCACGTATCGTGCTCTTGTCGTAATCCTACGCTTCCCAAACTGTCTAGAAGTTGCCACTGTAGCAAGCATTCCGGTACAAGCGAAAAGATTCTGGCCTGTTGGCCACGTGAGAATTGTGGAAAAATTGACGGAGACAGGGCAACTGAACATTCGGAAAAGAGCCTTATCGTTTGTAGGGGAATGCTTACTACACGGGCCATGTTAGCAGTTTCTTACGGAATGTTTTATTGTTGTAAAAGCGGATAAAAAAGTCAAGTTCAAGATGACTAAATACACGATAATCGCGTGACACCAGGATTTCCATAGCGCTAAAATTGATAAAATTTTCATTCCTATAGATCAGTACAATACTTTTCAATTCAATTTCAACAAGCTAAAGGGCAGCAAGACATCAGTTATATTAGTGTTGTCTTTGTTTCATTCATGACTATTTTAAAACTTTTCAACTCCCGAGAGATATTAACAGCTCACTTCTCCATTAAAATCAGTGACGTGACTCACGTGACAGGAAGAGGGATAGAACTGGAAAATATATTAAAATATTTTCATTTTCATCTTATTCAGTGATTGTCAAATCCAGGCATTGGGAAACCTCTGGCAAAGCTTTCCACCTCTCCCCTGAGAGTATCAACCTTTGCTTTGATTTCTGCGTTTGTCTCGATGTGCGAAAGGAAGTCCTTCATAACGTCACCTTGAAGGAGGAAGCAAGAAACGAAAAAACTTGTTGATAAAACCATTTATTACATAAACACCTGTGAAATACCAGGATTTTTCCTTTTACTAAAAAATCATATCTTCATTGCACGCAGTGAAGATAATATTTTTATCTTTCACATGTGAGGATATTGGTGTTGCCATAGCCACTATAATGATCACCATTGCTATGGTTACATAATCCCTTAAAAAGTACTTAGATATGTTGCTGTATGATCGAAACATCATGGGTCCCTCCTCGGAAATCTTCGGAAAATGTCCGAAAAATGTTCGGAAACGTTTGTCTTTCCTTCGGAGCAATTTGGAAAATCTTCGGAAATCTTCGGAAAGTGGTCGGCAATCTTCGAAAAATCGTCAAAAACGTCGTCATTAGAATGTTCATGTAATAAACAGAATATTACATGCCCGCTTGTGGATATGAATTTTATCTTCTCGTGTTCAACTCGACATAGATAAAATTTATATCCATGCGCGGTCATGTAATATCCTCTATTTATCAGCCGTTAGTAAGCGTCGTAACACAGCAGTTATAAGTTTAAAGAAATGGGCACAAATTGATGTTGATTTCAAAGCATTACAGACATCATCGATGTCTCCTTAATCATAACTCGACTGCTTTGTCACCAATTTGTGTTCTTCTGTCACATTAAAATGTGAAACAACAAGATTGTGTGACAATCAAATTATTTCAATTGCTGTAATTTCAATTGCTGTAATTTCAATTGCTGTAATAACAGCGGTCTGTAAAGTTAACACACTGGCCAAAAGATTGTACAGATCAACTGTACCTGCAAGGGGAAGTGCGCAATTGTGTCAGTTTTTCATACATTTGTGCCCTTGGATCAAAAAGCCAAACTGAAAATTAATATACACGTTTGTGAGGCAGAGAAAGTAACAGGCTTCCCCAATTGGGCTAGGCCACATGCATCACACTGCCCTCACAACAGACTTGTACTCTTTCTTACCTGTTGCGCTTTGTGCCTCCAGAGCAATCTTTACTCCTCTGTCAAGATACTCCACAACTTTAACAAAGTCAGCTTCTTTGAAATTGCGAGATGTTAAGGCGGGTGCTCCTACAAAACAAATAACTGGGTGATCAACACTTAACTTCTCCTCACACCATCACTGCATTGTAAGGCAGACAAAAGATGAGAATAAAGGAAATCATCAACTCATGTTGCCTTGATATAGCACTAAATTCTCAGAACTAAAAATAAAAGAACTTACAGCAATTAGTAGGGAGAGTTGCTACTTTGATATATTTGTTCAGGACCAACAGCATGTGTTACTGTAATATTATATCACTACAGGAGCCATAATCAAAAGTTAGCGAGAGAAATTGATTTCAATTGACAATGTTATAAAACGTTTCAGTGCACGGTTAGAATTTTAAATTGCTACGTAGAGGCATGTTTTTGAAAGGCTAATGAATTTGTTGAACAAAGCAACCTTTTAGCACAAGACATGATAAAATATCGGATAACATCTCACACACCCAGTCTGAGACCTCCAGGTTTTAAAGCACTTTTATCTCCTGGACACGTGTTCTTGTTTGCAGTTATTGACGCCATTTCTAGAACCTTCTCTACACGGGCTCCATCAATTCCCTGAGGAATAAAAAGTAACACTGCTTTGAACAAACTTTCATCTTATGCTGTCACAGCAAGCTGTGACAAATCCATAAAACTATGCATAAAAATTGTTTTTGTTTAATTTAATGTACCGACACAAACACTCTGACTTGCTTTGGAGTGTACAAAAGTACAGCATCACATCACTTTACTTGTTTCAAGCACCCAAGCAAGTCCTCTTGGCAGCTCAAGGAAGAGCGCTTGTTCACAAGTTACCCAAATTGACAAAGAACTGCAATCTTGAAGCAGTACCGTATAAATGCCTAGTAGCATTACTCTTGGTATTTGCTCTCTGCCTTTGCAAGCAAAAACTACTTGCGGTGTTTTCTTATTGGCTATTCATCAGCATACAGTCACAGAGCCAACAGTTAGATCCCAATTGCCAATCCACAATAATTATTTTTTAATGCAGAAATAAGCCCATGGTGTTTGGACTTTAAAAAGTCAGTAGTGGAGTGAACCTCTAGGGGACTCCCCTATAAAAATGATGAGGCCCAGGCTGTGATTCCCCCCCCCCACCCCACCTAGATGTACCAGTTCTAAAACAACACAAACTGACACTGACTTTTTTCAGCTCAATGCCCTAAAAGGCACTGTGAGAGCTCCTACTGTCGGCCATTTGAGGCAGAATACCATACGAGGTAGCAATCCCGCTTTTTCAACCAAAAGGTATGAGGAGTACTCCTGTCCATTTTATATAGGAGCTTTCCCTGAGGAATGAACCGTGTTTGAAGGGTTATGTTTTTTCCAGCTCACCTTTGATCTCAAGTCAAGAAGAAGAAGATGATTGTCTGTTCCACCTGTCAAGCAAACAACAGCAAAATGTTTAACTCCAAAACAATAAAGAAGTCCAGATCATGTATTATAATTGCCATGAAACATAAACGAGTTTGAGAGCACAACAGAAATGTCAAATTCCTGGAGTCAGGGCTGCCATTAAGTTTTAATTCATCTGTAGCCGTGATCTTCACACCTGTAGCAAACTTGTTACTCTATGGGTGAACTGTATCAACTATAACCCAGTTCACCAGTAACAGCAAGGGTCCAAACATACTCAGTTGTAACAGGTGTTAAAGATTATGGCCTTTATTGACAGCTCTGAGAGTGTTTTATGACCTCCTACAGGGCTTTCATTAAAGGACCCTAGTCAGTGTCCGCCATTTTCGATGACATCGAAATTATTGATATAGCATGATGAAGTGAATCCTTATTGTTTTACTGTAAGCTGTGTTCCAGAAGGTATGTTTAATTATCTTGAGTAGTTCTACAGTGATTTTTCTTTGTTTCGACAGGCTCCAAGTGAAATATAATAGCCAATTTCTCACATCTAAACAAAAACAAAGGTGTGGCTGACTAGGGCCCTTTAAGTTTAATTCATATGTAGCCTTGATCTTCACACCCGTAGTAAACTTGTTTCCATTTGGGTGAATTGTATCAATCACAGGTAGGTTAACCTGTAACATGAGAGGGCCATAAAACACACTCAACAACAGCAGCTCTGTTATGGGTTACAGCCCTTATTGAGAGCCCCAGCGTAATACATGGCTTAGGCTTCTTTATGCAGGTTTAAAATCTGATCTATACCTGTGATGACCATCACTTGCTGTTCAGTTTATACATTTATTCATTAACCCAAATG
>JAHPZR010026458.1:0-12195 GCA_019787425.1 Platygyra sinensis
TCAACGCGGATTAAAAAGGAACCCACCCCAACCCGAAAAATAACCTAGCCTACGGGCCAGTGTTTTAATGTTCGGTTCTTGCAACACTTCTTTGAACTTGATTGTTTGTGTAAGCTTTTCAATCAAGTAGGAAGATAATTTTTTTTCGTATACATTTCATAGCATCCTCCAATAGATAGCTCTATAACTTTATTATGATATATATGCTCTTCGGTTACTGTTCTTGCGCTGACATTTACACATAGATATGCAAAGTTTTTCACAATTTCGGTTCATCTTACCCTTCGTTGCTGAATCAAGTTTCGTTACATCGGCCACACACACTTTAATTTTTATACATTACTTTCGTAAAATTTCAATGATTCCGATATTGTTTTATATGGTATAAGCAGCCAAGTTCTGCTTTTGCTATTGTTTTTACTGGGACCGAGTCTTACATAAAACACGCAAAGAAAGAATTCGTAAGCCAATATGCATGCCCATTAGACCGACATAATGCCCTTTGTCAACGCAAATCTTAGTGATTTTTAGGTATATGGCTTTTGCACTGGGGTGTATATTTTTTTCTCGCGGGGACACAGGGGTAGTCCGGTTTCTTCTCCCTTTGAGGAGCAGGCAAGAAATGCATCCTCTTGATGGCCTCGGGTAGCCAAGTCTACGCACCAAGATCTGCTCATCTTGCCCCCGCTTAAGGAAGGTGATAGTTCATTTAATAAACGCAACATAAATCGATCGCCAACACGCTTTCTCTGAGATATGTCCGGTAACACAAAGCTACCTTACCGTGTATCAAAAGGCAGCTTGGCCTAGTGAGGCCCTTGTGTTCGGACACAACAACTAAAGTAGACCATGATATTATCTTACGACGTAATGAACCTTAAGTGAATATGACCAGTGAATACTTTATTTACCCTTCGGATTCTAAGAAATAGCTTTATCGCAGATAACTATCTCGGCGCATTTTCCCAGCCCCAACTTCCAGTTCTTTATAAACAACAAGGCACCTCAGGTGGGCCCGTTTCTCGGAAATTTCCAGGTAATCTACAGGGTCCTCTCTCCGTTTGTCCATTTCATCATCGGCGTGCAGTTTCAAACAGTTTGAAAATCCGGCTTTTACAGTAAAGGGTTTATCAGCTTAAAGAAACCAACATGGCCCTTCAAGGCGTCCCAGAACGTCACTCTACTTGTATTAAGACTTTGATTCAAAATGTTGATTTGGGCCCTGTTAAGTTACCGGGACTCTGAGAATACGGGCCCCTTCCTCTGACCACATATAAATCTCTGGGGAATTTCATGCTCCCCCTATCTCTTAACGATAAGCTTGTGAGTTTCTTTTACGTCCCCATAACATCGGTCCATGCTAGGGAGTGACGGGGGTCCTTACGGTCTTATAGTCCTTATCCGTACATAGACCCTAAACGTCCTCTAACCATTTTGCCAGGTATATAATAAAAGGATCAGCACGTTCCCTCCGCAGTTATTTTAAGGACCTCCGATCGCGGTGCTTGGTCCGCGGTCTGTGGGCTAGATGCCCTCGACCACCCCGTACGGAGCGTCTCGGCGTCTGTACCTGAGCTAACCAGGCGGCTAGTCAGTCATCTGTCTCTTGGTCTCTAGGTCCTTCGTCTGCCAAGCTGAATTTCCATATATATTGGAAAATGTAGTCCTATTGGTGTATACCTTGTTAAAATTTACAACCACACACTAGAATTGGTAGCCTCACGGTCATTCAATCGTCACTGTTTTCTATTAAACATCCTCATGATTATTTTTTCTCGCTTATTTGTTGAGGACAACACTATTAATAAGGAAAAAGTACAATGGTTGGTGTATTTGTTTCTTACATTCCAGTTAGCTGTTTTTCTACTTTCCTAATTGCTAATGTGGCCTGGGCGTTGCCCCAAGTTTAAAATCTATATAAGTCTAGCCGGCCAAAATAAAATATATCATACAAACTGAGTGCATATATTATGGACTTCAACAGCTATATGAAGATTTAGTAAAATTCCAAACTCAGTGGTCTATTATCAATGTGCTTTTGTCGTTCTTGATTGGTTGATAGTCTACTAGTAGGCTATTGTTAGGTTAGCCCACTAGTAGCTCGAAACAATAGCGCGGGGCCTTTGCTAAACCAAAATACAACTGGCTTTGGCTGAACTCGCTTGAACTAGCGATTAAGAGGTTTTGTCTCTGTTAGTTTTTGGACCAACCTATGTTTTGGATTTTATTCAAAAACAATTTTATGCCTCTCGACCTCATGGCCTCTGGGAGCAATATAGGGACCTTACGCAAATATACGACGGCGACGGCTGTCCCCCTGTTTGTTATTGTTGATGGACGACGCCTACTAAAAAATAAATGTGTTTATTATTTCTACTTCGAAATTTCCGCATTATTGAGATCTGATTTCAGTGCTATTGGTTTGGTATTTAATAACATGCCTTCATCAACGCTGAACTATGTTACGAATCGTTTTGTTCAGTTCCAAAGAGGAAATACGAAAAATTTAGCCGTTATGTGTTCACGTTCCCCAAAACAACGCTGAACGTGGGGTTTCCTTTCATCCTTGTGTGTCGTTTTGTAGTTTCCATTGGGGACGGCAAAGAAAAATGTAAAAAGAATTATAACGCTACGTGCACAGTATTGTTTCTGTCTCATTAAAACCCTGTTTGTTTTGGTGGCGTCTTATTCCTCCGTTGCCGTTGCCGTGTTTCGCCTGTTGCCGTTCCTTTTTTTCTCCCTTTCTCTCCTCGGTTTTTGCCCTTCTGCCGTTCAGGGTCCCTAATAGCCCATGAGGCTCCCGAACGTCCGAACCCGATGGGCTTATTGATGGCTATCAGAGCGGCCTCATGATCGTTCCGCGGCCCCCTTGGAGGATGGCAACCTAATAACTGATTCTACTTCATTAAAGACGATACTGTACACGATCAGGAGACAATATCACTAGGATGCCTGCAACTTACACGATATTCCTGTCACGGCGTTTTTTACAGACCGATCTATTCTTAGTCCTGGGAATTTATCTAGGATTCAGATCCCAACAGTAACCCAGTGAACAATTGTAATAATTAAGCATCGGGGTCCGCTAATAAATGTCGACATGAATGCCGACATGTTGAGAAAACACTGTTTATATTCCCAACCGTTCACAAAATGTGTTTTATAGAACCGTTAAAAGAGCGCTCATATAGACTTGGAACTGGTCCTAGTTTTTTGGCCTGGGGGAATAATACCTAAAAACAGGTCAAGTAAAAATGACTCGTGTTCACTTACCCGGTTGTTATCGGTTAGTGTGGGGAGTTGCAAGCTCCTAGTAATGGGCTCTTGTTCACGACTATAAATTTACTATGGCTTATTAAAAACTGTTATAAATTCACGAAATGGTCCACTAAATGTATGTTAAACATGAACTTTAATTAGCATTGGTAACTAAATGATATTTAAAATGCAAATTTCTTGAAGATCCTAAGGGTCCACAACTGTTAACACCATTTTCGCAATAATCATGTAATGATTTGTTCTGAGTTTGACAAACATGAACATTTTGAAAAAATGAAATCCTTGATTTTAAAAGTATATACCACTATGACAATCCGTTTTCGAGAAGAGGAACGAGGGTGAGAAAGAGAAAGGGAAGAGAACAGGCGGGGTAAGAAGGGTGGGGGAGGAATAGGAATAAAAAAAAAGAAAAAGAAGATAGGTAGGGGAAAGAGGAAATGAGGGAGGGAGAGTAGAGTGGATGGGGGCGAGGGAATAAAACAATAGTAGGGAGAGAAAATTGGGAGGGGGAAATGGGGAAAGGGAGTAAGAGGGGGGGATAAAAATAGACCATAAAGAATAGAATAACGGGAGAAAGGGAGGAAAAATGAAAGGCTTAGGCAGGAGAAAGGGAGAAGAGGGTGGGAAAGGGACCGAAGAAAGAGATAAAAAAGCGAAGCGAGACGGGAGGTAACGAGGAGGGTAGGGAGAAAAGAAAGAGAAGGAAGGAAGGGTGAGGGAAAAAAGTGGAAAAAAAGTGAAAGGAAGTATAGGGGGAGAATTCAAAGGATGAAGACAATGGGAAAGAAATAGGGAGGGGAGGCTGCGGGGGAAACAAGAAAAATGGGGAGAGAGGAAAAATAGTGGAGAGCGAAAAGGAAGGGAGAAAGGGGAAATGAAGAGAGGTAGGAAAGTAGGAACATTGTCTGCGGGGGGGAAAATAAAAAAAAAGAGTGTGAGAAAAAGTGCGGGCTTCGAAATGAGCCCGCCATAAGTAATTACCCGCGACCGCTGTCGGTATTTTGCGCTTATTGCCACCAAAACCATGTTACATATGTCGTGGAATACAACCTGTACTCAATACACTCCCGCCCGTGTTACAAGATAGAAAAAACACCCAAGACGAGTTAATGATTTTTTTAGCTGACATTATTAGCGAACGAGCGATGGTTAAGGATGGAGAAGATTGACACCGATTACAAACAAAGCCAAGTGGAGAATTAGGCTAAAAACTTTTTGAAACCGTTCAACCGCGACACTGTGCTCTTTAAAACAGAAACTGTAAATCCAAGTTCAAAGAGTCTTGAGTTCGAAAGAAAAGAGGAAATAAAAATAACTGAGTTCGAACTTAGCGGGGACAAACCATAATTGCATTTTTTAAAGTTTTATCTGATAATTTCATTGTCCGCTAATGCAAGAAAAGCTATCGCATTCTTTCTCTTGACTTCCTCTCGAAGAGTTTTGTTTCAGCTCCACGAGACAAGATTTGTCAGTCGGCGCGAGGATATGTTTGTGTTCTAACCAGATGTGGAAGGCATCACATAACCAAACCTGCAGGATCAAAGATGCTTGATTAGACGTTTGGTTTTTTTTTGTGTTTTGACCTTAACTGTGGTTCTACGAACAAATGGCCCAGACCCAAACGGCGTAAACAGCATTATATCTAGAGTTCTAACTACCGTGTTAGTTCAGGTATAGGATCTTTCTGACGACCAACTGTACACTGGATTCCAGAGAACAACTCGTAGATTACTGTTGAAAACAATACGGCATTTCTTAAATCAGTACTAACATTTGGCTACACTTTGCAGCCCACTACCTTATGACGAGTACCAGAAAGGTGATTGATTAGGTATTTACCCTATCTATATTTAACAAAAAAATTGGACATACCAGGTCGGTGGCTTGATATCGCACGATATCAGGACGAAAATACAGCTAATTGCGAAATTTGCACGATTATGCTACAAATACGTACATGCTGGAATTATTCTAGACAATGTGTCGCCATCACACATTAAGTAGATGTCATGACAATGTAAGTTTCAAAATGGCAGACTTGTTTTGTAGCCATTATTGTCACTAAAACCAATTGAAAGTAGTTTGCCTGAAAACATTAAGCGACTCTTTTTGTTTGTACACCAGGATTTTTTTTTAAATACTGTCCCTGTGTAAAGCTAAATTTGATGTTTAAATGGCCCGACAGATTAAAAAGAGTTACACACATAACCGTGCCGATATTCGCGATTAACCAATCAGAAGCCTTGTGTACAGTTCTGATATCCTGCCATATCAATTCACTGAACTGATATGGTTAAGACATCATGGGGCGCGTTCCATTCGACCAAAATTTCTGGAAATTCCGGTTCGAAATCGAATGGAACAGAAAGTTTCCGGAAATTCGTTTCGAACATTTCGATCCACCTGTCGAGGTTGTCCTTTTTTCTGGAAATTTGGAAATTCCGGAAATTTCCTGTTCCATTTGGCATTCTACCCGGTATGAATCAGCCCCAGTTCCTTAAGTCGTGAAATGCTACAAGATGGCGGCGAGTCCTTCGAGTCGACACTACACTGGTTGCACAACGATCTGCCATAGTTCCAGCTTGCTCTTGATAGTCTATTCTCCAGACAAACGTTAGGATCTGATTTCCTGGAAAATTGTGAACTGGTCGTTCCGAATTTCCTGTGGGTCAGTTCGCCCGGTTTGCAAACTCTCCCGCGAGGAAAGTGCGTAAGTTTCTCCAGAAGCATTTGGTTTCTCTCATCACACATGTCTGCGTCGGTCAGGTAAATATCAAGGAAGAGTTTATTCTGAATGCGTATTAAACTTCTCTTCATGAAGAAGCTTACGGCACTCAAGACAGCCACTTCATCACAATCCTTCAGCATTTTGTCGAGTAATTCTTGGTGGGAAATCAGTGCACGTGTTCAAGAGGGAATAGAACGAGATCGGTCTGGCCTGGTGGAAAATACCGTTCCATTTGACATACGAAAATTTCGGAATTCAAACCGGAATTTGTGGTCGAATGGAACGCGCCCATGGTCTTTTGGCCAAATTTGGGTAGGGTAAATACCTAATTTAGTAATGCCTAGTTGTACACTTCACTGGTATATCAGGCTTGTTTGGTCTCGCCATGGGTATTTTTGCTCGACCTGTATATCTTGCCAAAATACGAAGCATCACTCACCAAACTTACTTGATATGCTACTGAAGCACACCAAAAATAAACTATTTGGTATAAAGAGCAACCTTTTTGTATCCTTTTTATTTTGATGTTTACTTGGCACCTCAACACGTTTTTAATTACCTTTACCATTGAAGCAAACTATTAATGGCTTGTACTGCTCCACTTTTCGTATAAGTGCGTCCTTGCCATCTCTCATCTCTTGTCTATAAAATGACAGAAAGAAACATTAATCCAGCCATGTTGTATAATGGATTGTTCATAGCCTTTGGTGTTCTTCTGTTGCCACATTATTTTGATGGAACGGGAAGCTGGGGCCGGGGAAAGGTTAACACAAGTCTTCAAAGATCTTTAATGGGATTCAGATTCCTATCTGTGGGTGCGACTTCAATCCTTGGAGTACCAGATCTAAATGAACACATCATCTCCTGTCATATTTGTTCGTCTCAATACCTTAAAACGTGCTGCAAAGGCTCCCACTGGGGACCTTTAGATGCTGAACACACTAAGAGGCGCTCGTTTTTAACCGCTGAAAGCTATGACGAGCACCCGCATCCTTTTTCATGGAACTCCCCCTGGGACCCATCATTTACAATTCATGGAAGACGACAGAAAGGTTCTTGCACAGATCACATTTTGGGCAATCATGAAGTCTTAAACATAACCAAGGTTATGCCACTTTTTCATTGTTCAATATTTGTTCAAGATTTACATGTCATGTTGCTTAATCCTCCCAAACTTTTTGCTATAATGGGCTCATATTTGTTGCAGTGTTAAAGTTCACCTGGAAAGGTCTGCACTTCCTCTGGTTGTGCGTTCAACCATGTTTGTTAGTCCTATTCCGTAAGATGGACATCTAACATCATCTAGATGGGTCAGTTTCTCTGCCACTAAGCCTGATTCATAAAGGCAGCGCCCTGAAAAAGAAAGGTTTTGGTGCATGTTTTGCATTATTAACATTATTGCGCTTCTTCAAAATATTGTTTGTTGTTCTACATGTATAGTAAGTTAGTTAATTTATTTTTATTAGCATACACCTATTTATTTATTCATTTTTATTTTTTTGAGCTAGAAGAGTAAAATAGCAAATGCAAATGGAGTTCAAAACATAAGGGCGAATTTTTCTCTACGAGACATGCCTGCAGAGAATCATGGTACACTGTATAGTCACATTCATGAAATCAAATGTCCACTTCAAGATAATTCCCTGTAAGCACAACTCAACGAGGAAACTGACCATTGAAGATTTTTTTTCCTGACAGACTTAATTAGTAAATGTGCATCTCGTGGACATGTCAAAACACAGACCTGTCTAGATCAAACACAACCTCATTCACAGTCTCTTATCATGAAATGAACATTGTACGAGAAACTATAACACATGTAATTAATAATTTAAACAATTACAAACCAAATTTCCCTGATCTATTTTGAAAGAATATGTGACAATCAACTTCCTGTAACATCCTGCATACCAATCAGCTGTTTGCATTAGGCTGTGACTTTGAAGGCACCCACTAAATGACCATTTTATTAATATGTATAGAATTCCATTTGCATACTCAGTACATAAATTCTTGTCTTAAATACGTTAGGAGACTTGCATTAAACTTTCACAAAATAGTTACATGAGATTCATCTCATCAACTAAGTTAAACTGTTTTCTAAGAGTGTCACTGAGTTGTCTGAGTGTGACAGCACTGTACATTCTTCCTCATTCCAACGCTTTTTTGTTGGCACACATTTTTTAGATTCTATCTAAGCTTTCTGCCAAGATCCTTGCAAGTGGACTACAGGGTTTTCAAATTAAAAAAAAAAGTAGCAGAAGGAAATTTTAAAGTAGCCTGAGCACCAACCCGTCGCAATAACGGCAGCCTAGCGGAGTAAGCACCCCCCGCCCCTTCTACAGAGAGGAATGGGGAGTTTCCCCCGGAAAATTTTGAAAATCAGGATCAAATGAAGTTATTTCCATGTATTTTTTGCACCCCTAACTGATTTTGTTGAACGCCACTGTACACTTATTAACAAGGGTTAGTGTTGAAAAGCTTTGTAAAATTAGTTGCTTTCAAAGTTTTACAAAAATGGTACGGTATGCTTTTACATTTGCAGGAGTACAGTACTTATTACATCGACTTCTTGTCCCTCCAATTGAAGTGCAATATAAAATTGAACTGTAATACAATATAGCATTTCATATCAGTTGCGTAAGTTAGAGATAAACAGTTTTTTTGTGCTTTTGTAGCAAAATATAGCTACAAAATATTGGCAGACATTCGACAAAATCTGCTTGAAGCAAAGGTTTGCAATTGTTTTGTCTCATGGAAACATGCAATGGCAATTTTTACTGTTTATTATTTACACACTAATGCCAGTGAAGTTTACAAAATGAATACATTTTCCTTGAATTAAGTTTTATAGAAAACATTTTATGTGTAGTTTTGACCCCCCAAAATTCATTTTCCTCGGCAGTTCCAGCTCAAGATCGTTTTTGCTTCCTTATGAAAGAGAGCTTCAGATAATGTCTTTCCTTTTACATACATGAAGTATTATCACAACAAAGTAAGCGATCGTTTGTCAGAAATTCTCAACACTTGCGCTGTTAAAGGCTTTTATTGTTAACACTTCTTTTAGCCTTTCCTTGAAAATACATTCGGTGCAATCAAGACCATAATGAGTAACATTTCACGAGGAAGACTGCCTTCGCATTCACCATGTGGATGCCGCTACAGCTATGAATACTGTGGTCAATTCAGCCTCAGCATATTGTTTTATCGTCACTTTGAGAACTGGAACGTCACGTAATATTTGTAAACTCTTTCCTAAAATTGCTGTTACCTGTTTGTCTTCAAGACTTCTCCGCAGTTGAAAGGAAAGACAATATCGTTTCCTGCCTCCGCTTCATGTTGAAACTTTTACGTGAGAACAAATCTGCTGCTGCACCGAATCATACATGCACGTTCAAAGTTACAGTCCGTGTACACGAGCAGACTTTCCTGCTAAAAAAAGTTCTTGCTTCGAAGATGAAAAGGTACATGTAAAAGCCGCACTGTTTATTAATTGTTTTCATCAGTTGGTGTTTATTTATTTCCTCGAAAAGATCAGATCACGATTACTTGGTGAGACAGAATTGAGTAGTTAATAAAATTTGGAATATGACAAGTACCCGGCGCAAATGCTTGAAGTAGCCGGTGACTTGCGCCGGGCGCCGGCTAAATTACAGTGCACAACTTAATGTTAGTATTATTTAATATTAAATGTGATAACGGAGCAAGAAAACAAATTACCCACAGAAGTGATTATTTGCTCCAGCATAGTGATGTCCCTTATAAGCTGCCATCAATCCTGGATTTATTCCTACCTATAGAAAAAAATACCAAATTGTAAGATCTGACTACTAGTATGTACACCGTCTAATCATTTTTTTTTCCATAAAGGGTGTTTTATCCTTAAAAATGAAACACTCTGAGCCAGTTCTTCAAAGAGTGGATATTATGCTATTCACCCGGGAAATCACTCAGTGGATATTAATTAGTGTTACTGTATCATGCATGGTACAAAAACTTCACTTTTAAAAGTCGATCCACTGGATAGTGATTTATCCGCTCTTTGTTATGAGGCCTGGAAATTCTGCTTCACGAGCTGCACTGTGATAGAGGGATGATTACTGACTGACTGACATGGCCTACATAGGTTAACCTTGCCAGAACACTCAGCTACTTGAAACTAAATTATTTTAACAAAACAAATCCTAATGAAATGTACTTAAACTACAGTGCACATGTATATACATTTCTCGACTCAGGACTGCAGATGAGATCAGCTAAGTAACTACATTTAAAAATTGTTCTTTGAAATTGAGGTGAACATTTACCAAGCTATGAAGCAGCAAGGTAAATATTCTACTGTTATTCAACAAGATTGAAAGGAATAACAAACAAAAAGGCAACCAGTACTGAAAAGTCAGTTGATTTAACTGACCTCTGAATTCATGTGTGGAAAAATTATGTGTTCAAAGTTCACTTGAAATACATGTAAAGCTGAAAGTAGAGTCAGCAAAGGATCCAAATGAAATTATTCCATGTGTGCAGGACTGCGTTGAAAACAGGATGTTTTCTTGCACAGAGACATTCTTCTGAATATTCATGAAGGTGCAGTACATTAGATGAGTAGCATTTGATGCTGCTGTAGTTGAAACCGGCAGAGTCATTTCTGCCAATGCTGGGTGAAGAGCAACTTGGCAGTCAGGTTTTTATGCCTTATCGATGGATTAAATCTTCGATTGCCAAGGACATACAGTGTATGCCCCGAAACTGGTCAAACATCTGATGCTGGTAAGTCTTTTCTTACCTAGTTTGAAAACTATCAGGTGAAATTTCATAGCGCTAATTTCTGCATTTCCCCGTACAGCATCTTCTTATAATGGGGATTTCTGATTGAGAACATTAGCAAAGAGCCATTCTATGTCAATCATGTTGTTTTGGTTTGGATCACACATGCGTTATTCACCTGGTAAGGAGTGAATAATGCTCATAAGCCAGAGATCATTAGCCCCCCACGCAGACGTTCTTAGGCTTGTCATGCATTCCTCCCCACAAACGTCTGCTCAACAGACCGGTCACTTCCGTTTGCTGGCGATTAGCCTTTGTTTTGAAAGAACCAATCTGCTGTTATGTTAATGTTGATACCTCTGTCATTAATGCCTGGCCTACGGCCAAGAAACCTTTAAGTAATGATCCGTGCAAGAACTAGGCAAAAGAACAATAGACCGTGGAAATAGCGGCAGTTATTATTTCGGCGCTGATCACTCGAATCAAATTAAATTCAACATATGTGATTGGTCCACACGCAAAAAGCTTGAAATTTGAATTTCAAATTGAAAAGTAGATACACTGTAATCCGTTCGAATATCTTTTTATTTTGGATTTGAATTCGTTGCATTTGTAAATTTAACATATCTTAAAACTAACAAAATTTCGATGCGCCAAAAGGCTAACTTTTGATTGGCGCATAGAACAATGCTAAAATTTTACCGGGAGATAGATTTTAGAGAGATGGGGCACATATCAAAAAAAAAATTTTGTTGATGTCACTTTTTTATTGCTTTTTTCTTTGATTTTTCGATATCAGCCAATCAGATGCATCGATTTAATTGAATTTAAAAATTATTTTTTCCCACCTCTTAATCGATTTTGCCAATTGCCTGCCTAGTTTTTACGCGGATCATTACTTAAGCTCAAAGCAGTACGAAAGAGGCCTCTGCGGAGAAGAGAGGCTCATTTGTATTGCAAGATATTTGCTTTCGAGGGGCAAAACGTGGAAGATAAGAATTTTTCCGCGAAATGTTCTTAATATGTTTCTTCCATCAAATTCTTTGATAATGATTAAGCTTAAGTTTCTCAAGTTCGATGAATAGGTTAATCCCTCCCTTGTCCAGTCTGGCACCGTATGATCCAAATGTAGCTGTCAGGGGGTTCATTAAGGGCCAGGCACTGGCAAATTGACCGGCTGGGAACAACTGACTTGGCCATCAATTTTCCCGGCTGTTTTCGTTTTTCAGAAGAAAAAATAAAAATGCCCGGCTGAAAAACCCCACAGACCTCCTGCACAAAAACTTAATGAAACCCCTGAGCTGTTTGCGCGCTAATCGGTGAGACCATGGTTTGGGTCCTCAATGTGGATCTTATTAGTTGCAGCGGTGACTTCTAAAATAATCTGTAGGTCTGCAGTTGCTGGTGCAACTCGTACATACAGA
>JAHPZR010026459.1:0-11430 GCA_019787425.1 Platygyra sinensis
CCACCCAGGCGAAAACCAGCCTACGGGCCAGTTAATCTGGGTTGCAACACTTCTTGAATTGATGTAAGCTTTGTAACAGTAGGAGATAATTTTTTTTGTAAGCACTTTTCATAGCATGCCTACCAATAGTAGTGCTTTAACCTTTCGGTTATGATAATATTGCCTCGGTTAACTGTTTTGCGCGACCTATACCTAGATCTGGCAACGTTTTCAAGTGGTATTTCTCGTTGCTGAATAGGGTTCGTTAGCATTGGACCGACACACACTTTTACTTTTAACCATTATTTCCTAAATTATTATGCTTCCGATATTGTGTTTATATGGACTAAGCAGACCAAGTTTCATGCTTTTGTATGTTTATGGACCGAGATGCTATAACACGCAAAGAAAGAACGAAGCCAATATGCAGCCATTTAGACCGAATAAGCTTTGTCAACAAATGATTTAGTATATGGCTTTTGCGGTAATTTTTCTTGCGGGACACAGCGGGTAGTCCCGGAGAGCAGGCAAGATAGCACCCTCTTGCTGGCTCGGGTAGCCAATCACAGCACAAGATCTGCTCATCTTGCCCGCTAATGGAGATAGTCATTTAATAACGCAACATAACGACGCCAACACGCTTGAGATATGTGGTAACACAATAGCTACTTACCGTGTATCAAAATTCAGCTGATAGTGAGGGCCTGGTGGACACAAACTAAAGAGATGAATGAACATGTGAATGAGTGAATACTTTATTTACCCTCGGATTCTAGAATAGCTTTATCGCAGATAATATCTCGGAGCATTTCCAGCCCAACTCTCAGTATAACAACAAAGGCCCAGGGGCCCGTTTTCTCGAAATTCCCGGTAATTACCGGGCCCGTTTTCCATTCAGATGGGAGTTTCAAAAGTTTTGAAAATGGTACAGTAAAGGTATCAGCTAAAGAAACAAAATGGACTTCATTAGGAGTCAGAACACACCATACTTTTCTTGAGACTTTGATTTCAAAATGTGATTTCGGGCCCGTTAAGTTACCGGGACTTTTGAGAAACGGGCCCCTGACCACAAAACCGGGAATTTCATGCCATACTCTTTACGATAAGCGTCTGGGTTTTTTACGTCCCCCGCTAACCATGACATCCCAGATGCAGGAGACGGGGCCTGCGGTTTACAGTCCTTATCCGAGAAGACTTTAACGTCTAACCATTTGCAGATATAATTACAAAGCCAGCACGTTCTTCCTCAGTTATGTTAAGCCCATGAGTGTTGGTCCGGTCTGGGGCTGGAACCCTCAACCTCTCGTACGGAGGTCCGGCGCTGTACTGAGCTAACCAGGCGGCAGTTCCATTGTCTGTGTCCTCTAGGCCTCGCTGCCAAGCTGAATTCCATATATGGAAAGTAGTCTATTGGGATACCTGTGGTAAAATTTACCAACCAACACACTAGAATTGGTAGCCTCACGTCATCACCGTCACTGTTTTTATTAAACATCCTCAGAGAGGACAACACAATATAAGTAAAGACAATGGTTTGTTATTTCTACATCAGTTATCGCTGTTTTTCCCTTTCCTAATCTGCTAATGTGCCATGGGCTTGCAAAGTTATAAATATCATAAGTTACCCCGGCAAATAAATATATCATACAAATAGTGCATAAATTATGGCTCAAGCTATATGATATTAGTAAAATCCAACTAGTGGTCTATTATCAATGCTGCGTTCTGATTGGTTGAGCTACTAGTAGGCTATTGTTATAGCCCACTTTGTAGCGAAAAGCGCCGGCGGCTTGTGTAACCACAACACAATGGGCTGCTGAATCGCTTTAACTAGCGAAAGATGTCTTGTCTCTCGATAGTTTTTTTGACCAACTAGTTGGATTTTACAAAAACAATTATTCCTCTCGACCTCATGGCCTCTGAGTCAATAGGGACCTTACGCATATACGACGGCGACGGCGAGGACGACGCCTAATAAAAAATGTGTTTTTTTTTACTTCGAAATTTTCGCATTTATTGAGATCTATTCAGTGTATTTGTTGGTATTAAACATGCCTCAACTGAATATGTTACGAATGTGTTCAGTTCCAAAGAGAAATACGAAAAATTAGCCGGTTAGGTTCACGTTCTCCAAACAACGCTGAAGTTGGTCATTTCACGTTGTCGTTTTGTAGGGGACGGCAAAGAAATGTACAAAGAAATTATAACGCACGTGCACAGCTATTGTTCTGCCTCATTAAACCTTTTGTTTGGTGGCGTTTCTCGTTGCCCGTTGCCCGTTTGCCGTTGCCGTCGTGTTTTGCGTAAGGTCCCTAATAGCCCATGAGGCCGAACGCCGAATGGGCTATTGACTCAGAGGCATGAGGGCGAGAGGAATAATTAACGATTCTACTTCATTAAAGAGATCCTGTCACGATCAGGACCAATCACTAGGAGCGGTCTGCAAACTACCCGATATTCCTGTCACGGACGGCGTTTTTTACAGACCGACTCTATTCTTAGTCTGAATTTATCTCCGGATTCAGATTCAACCCACAGGAACGCTCAGTGACCAATTGTAATCATAAAGCACGGGCTAATGTCGGACATGAATGCCGGACATGTTGAAGACCACATTGTTTTATCCCCACCGAAGAGCCGCTCATATAGGACTGGAACTGGCCTGTTTTTGAGCGGGAAAAATACCTAAAAAACAGGTCAGTAAAAAATCAGCCGTTTTTATGCCTTATTGTGGAGGTTGCAAGCTCCTAGTAATTGGGCTCTTGTCACGATAGAATTTTATTTGCTTAAAACTGTTATAAATTCACGAAATGGGCCCTAAATGTATGTAAACATGAACTTTAATTAGCTGTAACTACATGATTAAAAAGCCAATTTCTTGAAGGAAAGTTCCCCACACTGTTAAACACCATTTTTCGCAAAATTTTAATGATTTTCGAGCAAACACTGAACACTTGAAAAAACTGACATCCTGATTTTAAAAATACACATGGCATGCCGTTTTCTATCCATCGGCATCGTTAGCCATCCTCACTTCCTAATGGGTTGTAAATCATTTGTTGGAGTTAACTGCTCTACAAAATAAATATCATGCAGTATGGTCCCCAGCTTCAAATGATTCGATTATATGTTATTGGGATTTCCAAAATCATGCGTAGAATGGTGACAGTGTCCCTTTAGTAATAGGTTGTGTCTAAAAAGAATACATATATAACAAGGTAAGACAGTGAGGATGAAGGACAGGTTAAGCTGTACAGAGTTTAAACCTCGCAACCATGAATTTAGTTATATCGGATGCGTCTACATAAAATATACGTAAGTACTTTGTAACAATCAAAAACTAATTTCCTTTCATATTTTTTCAGCCCTAACTGATTCATCATTGAATATATTTTTTTTTTAGTTATTTTGTTAAATAAACGGTGATCTAGCCATCTTCCGTTATCTGACCTGACTGATACAGTTGCACTCCGCTATTTCGAACTCTGAGGGGTCAACAAAAAATAGTTCGAAAAAGTGCGGGCTTCGAATGGCCGCCATAGTCAATTAAAGAGGCACAGTCACGGTATTTGGAGTGTATTTTGAGCACGACAACAAATTACCGTTAAATTGAAGGAAACCTTGAAAAGAATACTTTACAAAGATAAAAAAACACCAAAGCGACGATAATGTAAACCATAAAGGAGACGAGGATGGTTTAAGAGTGGAGAACATTGACACGGATTACAAGGCAACGCAATTGAGACAGTTTGGTCTAAACTTTTTCAAACCGTTCACCGCGACTGTGCTCTTTTAAAACAGAACTGTAAATCCAAAGTGCAAAGAGTCTGAGTTCGAAAGAAAAGAGAAATAAAAATAACTGAGTTCGAATGTAGCGGGACAATACCATAATTGCATTTTTTAAGTTTTATCTGATAAATTCATTGTCGCTAATGCAAGAAGCATCTGACATTCTTTCTCTTGACTTCCTCTCGAAGAGTTTTCAGCTCCACGAAGAAAGGGAATTCGTGTCAGTCGCGCGAGGATATGTTTGTGTTCTACCAGATGTGGAAGGCTCTACATAAAACAACCCTGCAGATCAAAAGATTGTTGATTTTATAACGTTTTGTGACCTTAAACTGGGTGTTACGAAACAAAGCCCCGACCCAAACCTGGTAAACAGCATTATATCTAGAGTCATAACTACCGGTGTTTAGTTCCAGGTATAGGAATCTTTCTGGACGACCAGACTGTACACTTGGAGCCAGAGAAACAAACTTCGTAGATTACTGTTGAAAACAAAACGGCCATTTTCTAATCAGTACTACACTTTGCTACACTTGGGCCAGCCAAATACCTATGACAGAGACCAGAAAGGTGATTGATTAGGTATTTACCCTATCTATATTTAACAAAAAAATTGGACATACCAGGTCGGTGGCTTGATATCGCACGATATCAGGACGAAAATACAGCTAATTGCGAAATTTGCACGATTATGCTACAAATACGTACATGCTGGAATTATTCTAGACAATGTGTCGCCATCACACATTAAGTAGATGTCATGACAATGTAAGTTTCAAAATGGCAGACTTGTTTTGTAGCCATTATTGTCACTAAAACCAATTGAAAGTAGTTTGCCTGAAAACATTAAGCGACTCTTTTTGTTTGTACACCAGGATTTTTTTTTAAATACTGTCCCTGTGTAAAGCTAAATTTGATGTTTAAATGGCCCGACAGATTAAAAAGAGTTACACACATAACCGTGCCGATATTCGCGATTAACCAATCAGAAGCCTTGTGTACAGTTCTGATATCCTGCCATATCAATTCACTGAACTGATATGGTTAAGACATCATGGGGCGCGTTCCATTCGACCAAAATTTCTGGAAATTCCGGTTCGAAATCGAATGGAACAGAAAGTTTCCGGAAATTCGTTTCGAACATTTCGATCCACCTGTCGAGGTTGTCCTTTTTTCTGGAAATTTGGAAATTCCGGAAATTTCCTGTTCCATTTGGCATTCTACCCGGTATGAATCAGCCCCAGTTCCTTAAGTCGTGAAATGCTACAAGATGGCGGCGAGTCCTTCGAGTCGACACTACACTGGTTGCACAACGATCTGCCATAGTTCCAGCTTGCTCTTGATAGTCTATTCTCCAGACAAACGTTAGGATCTGATTTCCTGGAAAATTGTGAACTGGTCGTTCCGAATTTCCTGTGGGTCAGTTCGCCCGGTTTGCAAACTCTCCCGCGAGGAAAGTGCGTAAGTTTCTCCAGAAGCATTTGGTTTCTCTCATCACACATGTCTGCGTCGGTCAGGTAAATATCAAGGAAGAGTTTATTCTGAATGCGTATTAAACTTCTCTTCATGAAGAAGCTTACGGCACTCAAGACAGCCACTTCATCACAATCCTTCAGCATTTTGTCGAGTAATTCTTGGTGGGAAATCAGTGCACGTGTTCAAGAGGGAATAGAACGAGATCGGTCTGGCCTGGTGGAAAATACCGTTCCATTTGACATACGAAAATTTCGGAATTCAAACCGGAATTTGTGGTCGAATGGAACGCGCCCATGGTCTTTTGGCCAAATTTGGGTAGGGTAAATACCTAATTTAGTAATGCCTAGTTGTACACTTCACTGGTATATCAGGCTTGTTTGGTCTCGCCATGGGTATTTTTGCTCGACCTGTATATCTTGCCAAAATACGAAGCATCACTCACCAAACTTACTTGATATGCTACTGAAGCACACCAAAAATAAACTATTTGGTATAAAGAGCAACCTTTTTGTATCCTTTTTATTTTGATGTTTACTTGGCACCTCAACACGTTTTTAATTACCTTTACCATTGAAGCAAACTATTAATGGCTTGTACTGCTCCACTTTTCGTATAAGTGCGTCCTTGCCATCTCTCATCTCTTGTCTATAAAATGACAGAAAGAAACATTAATCCAGCCATGTTGTATAATGGATTGTTCATAGCCTTTGGTGTTCTTCTGTTGCCACATTATTTTGATGGAACGGGAAGCTGGGGCCGGGGAAAGGTTAACACAAGTCTTCAAAGATCTTTAATGGGATTCAGATTCCTATCTGTGGGTGCGACTTCAATCCTTGGAGTACCAGATCTAAATGAACACATCATCTCCTGTCATATTTGTTCGTCTCAATACCTTAAAACGTGCTGCAAAGGCTCCCACTGGGGACCTTTAGATGCTGAACACACTAAGAGGCGCTCGTTTTTAACCGCTGAAAGCTATGACGAGCACCCGCATCCTTTTTCATGGAACTCCCCCTGGGACCCATCATTTACAATTCATGGAAGACGACAGAAAGGTTCTTGCACAGATCACATTTTGGGCAATCATGAAGTCTTAAACATAACCAAGGTTATGCCACTTTTTCATTGTTCAATATTTGTTCAAGATTTACATGTCATGTTGCTTAATCCTCCCAAACTTTTTGCTATAATGGGCTCATATTTGTTGCAGTGTTAAAGTTCACCTGGAAAGGTCTGCACTTCCTCTGGTTGTGCGTTCAACCATGTTTGTTAGTCCTATTCCGTAAGATGGACATCTAACATCATCTAGATGGGTCAGTTTCTCTGCCACTAAGCCTGATTCATAAAGGCAGCGCCCTGAAAAAGAAAGGTTTTGGTGCATGTTTTGCATTATTAACATTATTGCGCTTCTTCAAAATATTGTTTGTTGTTCTACATGTATAGTAAGTTAGTTAATTTATTTTTATTAGCATACACCTATTTATTTATTCATTTTTATTTTTTTGAGCTAGAAGAGTAAAATAGCAAATGCAAATGGAGTTCAAAACATAAGGGCGAATTTTTCTCTACGAGACATGCCTGCAGAGAATCATGGTACACTGTATAGTCACATTCATGAAATCAAATGTCCACTTCAAGATAATTCCCTGTAAGCACAACTCAACGAGGAAACTGACCATTGAAGATTTTTTTTCCTGACAGACTTAATTAGTAAATGTGCATCTCGTGGACATGTCAAACACAGACCTGTCTAGATCAAACACAACCTCATTCACAGTCTCTTATCATGAAATGAACATTGTACGAGAAACTATAACACATGTAATTAATAATTTAAACAATTACAAACCAAATTTCCCTGATCTATTTTGAAAGAATATGTGACAATCAACTTCCTGTAACATCCTGCATACCAATCAGCTGTTTGCATTAGGCTGTGACTTTGAAGGCACCCACTAAATGACCATTTTATTAATATGTATAGAATTCCATTTGCATACTCAGTACATAAATTCTTGTCTTAAATACGTTAGGAGACTTGCATTAAACTTTCACAAAATAGTTACATGAGATTCATCTCATCAACTAAGTTAAACTGTTTTCTAAGAGTGTCACTGAGTTGTCTGAGTGTGACAGCACTGTACATTCTTCCTCATTCCAACGCTTTTTTGTTGGCACACATTTTTTAGATTCTATCTAAGCTTTCTGCCAAGATCCTTGCAAGTGGACTACAGGGTTTTCAAATTAAAAAAAAAAGTAGCAGAAGGAAATTTTAAAGTAGCCTGAGCACCAACCCGTCGCAATAACGGCAGCCTAGCGGAGTAAGCACCCCCGCCCCTTCTACAGAGAGGAATGGGGAGTTTCCCCCGGAAAATTTTGAAAATCAGGATCAAATGAAGTTATTTCCATGTATTTTTTGCACCCCTAACTGATTTTGTTGAACGCCACTGTACACTTATTAACAAGGGTTAGTGTTGAAAAGCTTTGTAAAATTAGTTGCTTTCAAAGTTTTACAAAAATGGTACGGTATGCTTTTACATTTGCAGGAGTACAGTACTTATTACATCGACTTCTTGTCCCTCCAATTGAAGTGCAATATAAAATTGAACTGTAATACAATATAGCATTTCATATCAGTTGCGTAAGTTAGAGATAAACAGTTTTTTTGTGCTTTTGTAGCAAAATATAGCTACAAAATATTGGCAGACATTCGACAAAATCTGCTTGAAGCAAAGGTTTGCAATTGTTTTGTCTCATGGAAACATGCAATGGCAATTTTTACTGTTTATTATTTACACACTAATGCCAGTGAAGTTTACAAAATGAATACATTTTCCTTGAATTAAGTTTTATAGAAAACATTTTATGTGTAGTTTTGACCCCCCAAAATTCATTTTCCTCGGCAGTTCCAGCTCAAGATCGTTTTTGCTTCCTTATGAAAGAGAGCTTCAGATAATGTCTTTCCTTTTACATACATGAAGTATTATCACAACAAAGTAAGCGATCGTTTGTCAGAAATTCTCAACACTTGCGCTGTTAAAGGCTTTTATTGTTAACACTTCTTTTAGCCTTTCCTTGAAAATACATTCGGTGCAATCAAGACCATAATGAGTAACATTTCACGAGGAAGACTGCCTTCGCATTCACCATGTGGATGCCGCTACAGCTATGAATACTGTGGTCAATTCAGCCTCAGCATATTGTTTTATCGTCACTTTGAGAACTGGAACGTCACGTAATATTTGTAAACTCTTTCCTAAAATTGCTGTTACCTGTTTGTCTTCAAGACTTCTCCGCAGTTGAAAGGAAAGACAATATCGTTTCCTGCCTCCGCTTCATGTTGAAACTTTTACGTGAGAACAAATCTGCTGCTGCACCGAATCATACATGCACGTTCAAAGTTACAGTCCGTGTACACGAGCAGACTTTCCTGCTAAAAAAAGTTCTTGCTTCGAAGATGAAAAGGTACATGTAAAAGCCGCACTGTTTATTAATTGTTTTCATCAGTTGGTGTTTATTTATTTCCTCGAAAAGATCAGATCACGATTACTTGGTGAGACAGAATTGAGTAGTTAATAAAATTTGGAATATGACAAGTACCCGGCGCAAATGCTTGAAGTAGCCGGTGACTTGCGCCGGGCGCCGGCTAAATTACAGTGCACAACTTAATGTTAGTATTATTTAATATTAAATGTGATAACGGAGCAAGAAAACAAATTACCCACAGAAGTGATTATTTGCTCCAGCATAGTGATGTCCCTTATAAGCTGCCATCAATCCTGGATTTATTCCTACCTATAGAAAAAAATACCAAATTGTAAGATCTGACTACTAGTATGTACACCGTCTAATCATTTTTTTTTCCATAAAGGGTGTTTTATCCTTAAAAATGAAACACTCTGAGCCAGTTCTTCAAAGAGTGGATATTATGCTATTCACCCGGGAAATCACTCAGTGGATATTAATTAGTGTTACTGTATCATGCATGGTACAAAAACTTCACTTTTAAAAGTCGATCCACTGGATAGTGATTTATCCGCTCTTTGTTATGAGGCCTGGAAATTCTGCTTCACGAGCTGCACTGTGATAGAGGGATGATTACTGACTGACTGACATGGCCTACATAGGTTAACCTTGCCAGAACACTCAGCTACTTGAAACTAAATTATTTTAACAAAACAAATCCTAATGAAATGTACTTAAACTACAGTGCACATGTATATACATTTCTCGACTCAGGACTGCAGATGAGATCAGCTAAGTAACTACATTTAAAAATTGTTCTTTGAAATTGAGGTGAACATTTACCAAGCTATGAAGCAGCAAGGTAAATATTCTACTGTTATTCAACAAGATTGAAAGGAATAACAAACAAAAAGGCAACCAGTACTGAAAAGTCAGTTGATTTAACTGACCTCTGAATTCATGTGTGGAAAAATTATGTGTTCAAAGTTCACTTGAAATACATGTAAAGCTGAAAGTAGAGTCAGCAAAGGATCCAAATGAAATTATTCCATGTGTGCAGGACTGCGTTGAAAACAGGATGTTTTCTTGCACAGAGACATTCTTCTGAATATTCATGAAGGTGCAGTACATTAGATGAGTAGCATTTGATGCTGCTGTAGTTGAAACCGGCAGAGTCATTTCTGCCAATGCTGGGTGAAGAGCAACTTGGCAGTCAGGTTTTTATGCCTTATCGATGGATTAAATCTTCGATTGCCAAGGACATACAGTGTATGCCCCGAAACTGGTCAAACATCTGATGCTGGTAAGTCTTTTCTTACCTAGTTTGAAAACTATCAGGTGAAATTTCATAGCGCTAATTTCTGCATTTCCCCGTACAGCATCTTCTTATAATGGGGATTTCTGATTGAGAACATTAGCAAAGAGCCATTCTATGTCAATCATGTTGTTTTGGTTTGGATCACACATGCGTTATTCACCTGGTAAGGAGTGAATAATGCTCATAAGCCAGAGATCATTAGCCCCCCACGCAGACGTTCTTAGGCTTGTCATGCATTCCTCCCCACAAACGTCTGCTCAACAGACCGGTCACTTCCGTTTGCTGGCGATTAGCCTTTGTTTTGAAAGAACCAATCTGCTGTTATGTTAATGTTGATACCTCTGTCATTAATGCCTGGCCTACGGCCAAGAAACCTTTAAGTAATGATCCGTGCAAGAACTAGGCAAAAGAACAATAGACCGTGGAAATAGCGGCAGTTATTATTTCGGCGCTGATCACTCGAATCAAATTAAATTCAACATATGTGATTGGTCCACACGCAAAAAGCTTGAAATTTGAATTTCAAATTGAAAAGTAGATACACTGTAATCCGTTCGAATATCTTTTTATTTTGGATTTGAATTCGTTGCATTTGTAAATTTAACATATCTTAAAACTAACAAAATTTCGATGCGCCAAAAGGCTAACTTTTGATTGGCGCATAGAACAATGCTAAAATTTTACCGGGAGATAGATTTTAGAGAGATGGGGCACATATCAAAAAAAAAATTTTGTTGATGTCACTTTTTTATTGCTTTTTTCTTTGATTTTTCGATATCAGCCAATCAGATGCATCGATTTAATTGAATTTAAAAATTATTTTTTCCCACCTCTTAATCGATTTTGCCAATTGCCTGCCTAGTTTTTACGCGGATCATTACTTAAGCTCAAAGCAGTACGAAAGAGGCCTCTGCGGAGAAGAGAGGCTCATTTGTATTGCAAGATATTTGCTTTCGAGGGGCAAAACGTGGAAGATAAGAATTTTTCCGCGAAATGTTCTTAATATGTTTCTTCCATCAAATTCTTTGATAATGATTAAGCTTAAGTTTCTCAAGTTCGATGAATAGGTTAATCCCTCCCTTGTCCAGTCTGGCACCGTATGATCCAAATGTAGCTGTCAGGGGGTTCATTAAGGGCCAGGCACTGGCAAATTGACCGGCTGGGAACAACTGACTTGGCCATCAATTTTCCCGGCTGTTTTCGTTTTTCAGAAGAAAAAATAAAAATGCCCGGCTGAAAAACCCCACAGACCTCCTGCACAAAAACTTAATGAAACCCCTGAGCTGTTTGCGCGCTAATCGGTGAGACCATGGTTTGGGTCCTCAATGTGGATCTTATTAGTTGCAGCGGTGACTTCTAAAATAATCTGTAGGTCTGCAGTTGCTGGTGCAACTCGTACATACAGA
>JAHPZR010026463.1:0-57500 GCA_019787425.1 Platygyra sinensis
TGACTGTTGCTATACGTTAAGCTCTGAGGAATGAGCTCAAAAAAGATTGTGATCACCATCCTACTGGTCAAGAGACAAGTTTTCATCAGCACTGTTGCTATTTTTGGAATAGGGCTGCTTTGAATTAAAAGGTTTTTAAAACAGTCTGCTCTCTCATTTCTGCACCATTAACTTAGCCAAAAGAAGAAAAACGAATATGCAAATATTATTTTGGATATGACTCAGGCAATGGGTATAAATTTAAAGAAGGAGAATGGTTCTTATGTAACCCCTGTTGAGAAGCTGACTAAATTTTTTGACTTAATTAAAAAATGCAGCTTACATATTCACCATGTCCAACAACAAGCTTATGAAAACAATCATGGAGGTCACCAATTGGGAAAAAAGTGGTTAAAGAGAACATGACCACTGACCCAAGCAGCAACGTCATGAACTATGCCAAGTTCACTAATGCCATGGCAAACAGTGCCGCACTGAAACAGAATTGAGGGACCAGAAGATTCTTCTAACAATTTGTTGAAATAAATGGCCAGCATTGCGATGATCGGTGGAGCGGTTCTTAACAATGCTGCTTTCACTGGCAATGGGAAGGCTGCGTTAGAAGAGAACATGCAGCCTCAAAAGGCTCTTGAAGATTACCAGGCAGCTACATGTATGCTAAAATACACTCACAACTGCAGCATGCTTCTTGACTGGATCGAATCCAACAGAGAAATCAAGGAACAAGCAAAACAGAACTTCACAAACACTTATTATGCTTTCAAACTCTATAATCAGACACATCAAGACTGGCAAATCTCCCCTCCCAAAGAGCCCCGTTTCTCTAACATTCATCAACCCAGCAAGCAGCAGTAAAAGGGCGAGCTGCTTTTTGTAGTAGGCGGCATGCTCGTGCTCAGCTTTGCTGCGTTTCATTTTCTTTAAACTTTCACGGGGGTAAAATAATGGATGCCAAGTTCGCCAAAGTCTACTACAGCCCCCAGCTACTGGATAGGTAGTAGCAGAAGTGGCAAAAGTACTTGAAGAAGCAGCCAAGCAGTGGCTTATCAAACAGGCTCTCTAGCAGATCTCTCCCCCTGCCCCACACATTGTTCCTTGCCTGAAATTCGACGTGTCATCACCCAACTCAGTCCATCAGGTAGACCTTCTTTTTCTGCCACATGACAAACTGCCCTGAGGCCAGGAAGCCTACAAATACATGCTGACTGTTGTCGATGTTACCAGCCATTACAGAGAGGATGAGACTCTGACTGCAAAAGACTCTGCTGAAGTTGCAAAGGCTTTCCTGTCAATTTACAGGTGCAGCACTTTGACTTGGCCCCAGGTGCTGCAAGTTGACCCTGGCTGCGAGTTCATGGGAATTGCGACCAAAGAAATGGAAAACCACAAAACTTGCCATTTGTCACAGGTACACTGAAATTCGCCAAGACCAAGGTACAATGCATTGTGGAGTGTTTCAACTGCATGCTCACTGAGCATTTCCTTGGCCATCAGTTTACCTGGGAAATGTTCCTGCCTTCTGGCCAGCGGCCAACTGCATAAGTGAAAAGGCTCCCTGACATTGTTAGCACACTGAACAATAAAGTCACATGCCTGACTGGCAAAAAACTTGCTGTCGCAATCAGAGAAAGGTATTGTGGCAAGGCTTCACTCCACCAGAGCAAACCATACATCATCCTCTGTTTTCTGCTCTATTAATACTGCTATTGAGCGCTGCTTTGAAAAGCTGCCAGGTAATGTCATCAGGTCTCTTTGACATGCCCTTTGTGCTAAACTTCTTTTTTCGCTGTCTTGTTTGTGGACATAGTAGCACTTCAAACATAGCGTGCTCATTCAGCTTTCCTCACATTCGAGTTTGAAAAGCCCCAGCATGCACCTGCTCCACTTGTCCTCTGCTTCTTTGTTGCCTCTAATTGCTACGCAGTTCTGGGTGAACAATATCCTCAACCTGCTCAGCATAGATGGCAATGTATACGTAGTTGCTGTCCGTGTCCATCTGAATCAGCTTGAAGTTGCTGCAATGAAAAAAATGATCAAGTCAGAGACAAAAAACAACACTTTTATCAACTAAATCATAATAAACTTGAGTATTCTCAGCTTTGCCAGCTGATACACTATGATTCCGACCTGGAAGGGGTGCTTGATCATGACCTATGGCTTCCCACTTTCCAGCTCATACGCTTGCCCAAGCTCTTCCAAATCTTCAAAGTGTTTGCTGCTTACCTTCTCATCTTTCATGTAGACCACTCACATCTGGTGTTCGACCACCTTGATCATTTCCCCATACATGCCATGGTGAAACGCAGTCCTGACAGCTCCGTGGACTACGTACACACCAGCAAGGGGGCATAAAACAACAGTTTTTAAGCTGCCAGAGCTCCAACCAGCTTTTTCTCATCACCTCTTGTTCGGCTGGTGTGCTTGCAGTAATCTTTCATGTGTTGCAGCAATGCTTTGTCTGGGATGTGAGGTTCTATATATTACCCATGCGAGAGATTTTACAACCTATCCTCACAAGCTATCTGGTTGTGCACTTCAGTCTGTCTCTGAAATGGTTGATTTGGGGGTATCACTGACTTCTAATTTATCCTGGAACAACCAATCACAGACAGTTGTGAATAAAGTCAACAAAATTGTGGGTTTTCTTAAAAGGAGTGTCGGTCCGCGAAACAAGGAAGTCTTTTCTCTTCTGTACAAGGCCTTAGTTATACCCATTCTGGAATATGCTGTCCCTGTCTGGTCACCCTATTACAGAAGAACATTGACGCCCTTGAAAGAGTCCAACGTAGGGCCTCGAAATACGCTCTTCCGATTTGGTCTGGGGACTCTTCATTCAAAGAAAGATTGACAATGCTTGTTTGGTCCAGTCTCCAATCAAGGAGGTCTTATCTATCCTTGCTAGAGTTCTACAAGACTATCCATGGTCTCAACGGCCTCAAATGTGATGATTGTTTTGAATTTAATTGCCACTGACAGTAGAAAAAGATCAAATCATTCATTTAAATTAAGACAGCCATGGCCATTAGCTAGAGTAAATGTTTTTTGCACTCGCTATTTGTTAGAGTTATCAAAGTGGAATGCGCTTCCTAAAGATATAGTACATGAACATACCCACCTAGATTAGCTAGCTACCTGTGGGCATGTCCAATTTGTTAAAAAAAATAATTATTAGAAAATATAAGAATGTATGAATGAACATAATTGTAGCATTTTTCCTGATAAACTCAAAAAGCATCGTGGGATTTTGTAAATTTTTAGGCATTCTTACAGTGTAACAAACTCAACCGGGGCCACCCAACGTTTTTCAGCCAATCACAAGACGAGTTCAGAACAAAAGAATCAGAGTTCGTTCATTTCGAACTGACCGGGAATTGATGCGAAAGGCAATGTGAAAGTGGATTGCGACGCTTCTATTTACGACGAAATGTGGTTCATTTTCAAAACCGGAGAGGGAAATAAATATTTTCTGAATGGCGGCCCAAAAATTTTGAGAAACAGGCCAAAAAATAAATATATTTACAAAGCAAATGTGGACCTCGAATGCTAAAGACGAATTCAACGCAAATATGTCTATCGAATGGCAGGCTGGAAGAGTTCAGCAAATATACAGTGCAGCTCAGATATATCCGAACCAAAATATACGCGTAATTCGCGTCAGCCCAATAGGTGTATACGCGTATGCATATACGCACATACGCGTATACAGTGTATGCGCATATGCCTCATTAGTATGTATGAGCTAACCTTTTGTCTCTTCTTTTCTTAACACAGCTTAACAGGTCATTGTTTCTTGCTACAGAGCAAAAAAGAGTTTTCATTATTTTGAATACGTGTATACAGTATACGCGCGTATGTCTTCAGACTAGACTTGGCAAATGTTAACTGAAACTATTTTTGCACTTTGACAGAAAATTATAACTGACTGAATATTATTAAACGGGAGATTATTTTGCCGTTAAATCAAAAATTTACTGGGGATACACACTTCGACAATCCCATCTTCATGGAGCGAACAACCGAAAGAAAACATTTTTTCGACACAAGGAAACACGGTACAAGAAAGCGACTTGGAAACATGGAAACGCCTACCGAAATTATAAACACACAACTTTGCTTGAAGAAAGATAAAAATATCAAAATGTGAGCGGTGCATCGTAGAAACTTTCGTTAGGGAAAGAGTATTTTACCATTTGAATGAGCGATTTGTGTCAAACAGAACCGGAGATATATTTTTTCGACAGGGTCTTCGGAACGCTTACTAAACATCTTGCAAGTGACTTGCCGATGTGTGCCGAAATACAGAACTTTCGAAGTAAAATATAACTAAACTTGAGCAGCCCGCCATAGAAACTTTGCTAAACAATTATTTGGTTAAAGAAAGAGCATTTTACCGTTTGAATGAACGATTTGTGTCAAATATAACCGGAGAACAAGGTTGTTCGACAAGGTCTTCGGGACACTTGAGAAAATAAACATCACGCAAGTCACAGACTTGCCGACGTGACTGCCGAAAAACAAAACTTTTCCTTGAAGTAAAAAACAACTCAGTGTGAGAAGCACGCCACAGAAACTTTGATAAACATTTATTTGGTTTGAGAAAGAGCATTTTACTGTTTTAATGAACGATTTGTGTCAAATATAACCGGAGACAATAAAGATCACACAAGTCACAGACCTGCCGCCGACGCGACTGCCGAAACACAGAAAGTAAAATCAAAGGCTCCTTAGAGCAACCTCATGGTATGAATTGTTTGCACCCTTGAGTACCCTGCAATCTGGCAATCTTTGCAAAGTTTATACTTTTGTTCGTAGGCTACACGTGCCGGCACAATTGTTATGTTTGTAACTGAGAAGAGATTGACTTAGTTCAATAAGAGAGTTACTGTTCAGGAAAAGATTGTTATTATTACTCAGAAAGGGAATTGACATTTTTCGAAATCGGGAACTGGTCAGAAACAGGGTTTTGATATATGAGTCAGAATTAATATAAATAGGGTTTTAAATTTTTGGTCGGGTCATAAATAGGATAGGGAATATCACAGATTTTGGTCACAGCTAGGGTAAGGGATTTGGGAAGCAGGCTGCACACCCCCTCCCAATTTTTCTGGGACTAATCCCCCCTGGGCGCATTGCAAAGGTAATGAATGAGTTGCTTAAAACTGAAGTTGGAGAACTATGAAACGATTTTCTTTTCTACAGTACTGGCATTTAAAATATTGTAATACATTGATTTCACAGACTGTTACCATGTCAGGGTAAAAAGCAAACAAACATAAAAAAATTAAACTCCAGATGGTACATGTATTGCTACTTCACAGTGCTTTTATTAGAACTCAAGATTTCTATATAATTCAATCTGGTGAAATATTGCATGACTATCATAATGTACCACCCAAAAATGCTTCAAGTATGATGACAGCAACAAGAAGAAATTATGTACAATGTTTGTCAACATCATGTGTAATATGCTGGCGTGTGACAATATTTTCCGAAAACTTTCCGAACAAATGGCGAAAATTATCTCAAAGTGTGCTTATTATTTAATTATATAATTATGTTTCATGTTCTCCACAAATTGCCATACGATAGGAGGAGGAAGGCTTACCGTTTGTCCCAGATGACAGAGCGTTCATGTCAACAAACTGCTTTCTTCCTGTGGCCGGTCAATTCGCCGTCTTCCAAAGATGTCCATAGCCGCACTTAAACCTCCATCCAACTACAACTCTGTTTCCAAAAGTCTTGAGAGGCCCCATAGTAGCTCATAGTCTGTTATTTTGAATTCAAAACACCGCATATTTCGAAATTTTCGTGGTCGTGGGTAAAACGAAAAGTCAACAAAGTTTAACACTAACCAATTTGCAGTAAGCTTATTTCATGATCGCAGTCTCACGCATGTAAGGGATCTTTACGCACGAATCGTTCATTTTATCGTCACTTCTAGGACTTCGACGCCCATTTCTCTGCAGTCGAGTATTCTGTAGCATATTTCCTTTCCATTTCTGGCCTCACAAAGGTAGGCTCCGATCAGCTTTGGAAACAAAAAGCCATCACGCTTCTCAGGGACAGGACGCTATTTTGAATCTGTCCAAGTATAGTTGGACATACTCTCGCCTTTGTACCTCCCCCCACGTACACTGACACAATAGCATAAACAATAAGACAAACTTGTCGGAGAGGGGGAGGTACAGGGAAACGTTTTTAATCCAGGTTTAATGCATAAATTAATTGTCTAACAAGTGAGTGAGTGAGTGAGTGAGTGAATGAGTGAGTGATTTTTAATTGAATTTCGCCCCCAAACCCTAAACCCAATAGCATGACTTACGTCATACCATGAGGTAAAAATGTGAGCAGCGCGCCACAGAAACTTTGATAAACATTTATTTGGTTTGAGAAAGAGCATTTTACCGTTTGAATGAACGATTTGTGCCAAATATAACCGGAGATATAATATTTTTGACAAGGTCTTCGGCAATGAACATCTCGCAAGTGAAGTGAGTTGCCGACACGTGCGGAAAAACAGAACTTTTCCTTGAAGTAAAAAATAACTAAACGTGAGAGGCACACCATAGAAACTTTGATAAACGATTTTTTCATAAAGCAAAGAGCATTTTACCGTTTAAATGAATGATCTGTGTCAAATATAACCGGAGATGTATTTTTTTTGACGAAGGAGATCGATCTTAATGAGAACGCTAGATAAACATTTCGCAAACAACTTGCCGACACGTACCGAAACACAGAATCTTTCCTTGTAAAAACATAAAGTTCACGTGTTAAAATAGGGACTTAAAGCAACTGTTTCAATTTTCTTCCCATTTTCCGTAACTTAAGATCAAGTAAGTGTCAAAGAAACGGGAGTTTGCCGGTGAATTTACGAAGTGATTAAAAGTTCGAAATATGATAGCTTTCATTCATCGGCATGAAGTTTTACCAATATGCAAATTTCGCTTTGAAGCATTTCCATTCCCATAAAAATAAAATACGTCTTGTTTGACCAAAAATGCTTCATATGAAGAAACTTATGGGAATGCATAACAAAGGGACATATACGCGCATATATATGTGCGTATGTGCATGTATTGACATACGCATATACGGCCGGGAACGTCTAGGACGACAGAGTTAACACAAACATATGTGCCGAATGACGGCTAGGAATTTTGAGGACCTGAAAACTCACGGAATAAATACCGAGAACATACAGCAGGATGGCGGAGAGGAAACACAAGTATATTTACCGGATGACGGCAGGAATTTTGAGGACAAAACGCCATGAAACGTACTACCGAACACAATTTTATTTACGGAATAAAAACGACGTGTTGCACTTGTGAATTTCTCACAAAGCTGAAATTGCACTCGCCGAAGCGGCTCGTGAGAATTTCAGCTTTTTGAAAAACTCACTCGTGCAAATTGATTCCAGATTAAACTCGAAACCGTGTGACTACCTACACACAATGGCCTGTAATATGTAGTAAGGATATGAGAAGAGTTCTGTTCGAATTAAATGTTACAGGTTGTAAAATTTATCGGCCTTCAAAATTGTAGCTGGTCACGAAACTCTGTTTTGTCGCCCTTCGCGTCAAATGCTGGCGATCCGTTATAACAGAAAACTGAAAAATTTATTAAGCCCCTCGTTGTTCCAGTGTTGTTGAGTCCAACACTGATATATAGTCCGTTTTTTGTCTTCAACATTGCAGTCATTCCGAACATAACGCATATTTTACATTACGATTCAAGTCTGTCAACATTCACGACCGTCGAGTGATCATGTCGATCGGAAAACATATTTGAAAATATAAGTCAAATTTGCGTTGAATCTCTTTTTTCTTCCGTCAAGCCATCATTGGAAAATGTACATGTGTTTTGTCTGTTTTAGTTTTGAAAATTCGTGGCGCCCAACAGTGAATATTTAGTCGTCTATTCGTTGATGGAAATAAACAACTTTTCACCACAAGTCTCTCATTTGTGATTGGTCCGTAATAGAACGAACTCCGATTCTTTTGTTCTGAGCTCATCTTGTGTTTGAGTTTGTTACACTGTAATTGTTTTTAAATTTTATAATAATTATTAGCAGATTTAAATTTTATATTGTACCAGAGCTTTTATGAATGAATATGAATAAATGAACACTTACTGCTCAATCTACCCAACAAGACCATGAAGACAACAGGAGACAGGGCATTCTTTGCAGCCGCGCCGACCCTGTGGAACGCCCTTCCAGACGAGTTGAGAGCTTTAGACAGTCTCAAAACTTTTATGACACAATTGAAAAGTCATTATTTTAAACTAGCCTATAGTTTATATTGATACAATATTTTTACCTAATATCCATTTGTAGTATTATAATCATTTCAATGTTTTTATTATTATTATTATTATTATTATTATTATTATTATTATTATTATTATTATTATTATTATTATTATGTAAAGCGCATTAGATCATATTGTAATGTATTTTGCGCTATAGAAATAATAAAGTTATTATTATTATGTATTAATGATACCGCACATATCACATATCGTCTCATGGTGGTTTACAATTCTTATTGAGTGAGATCAAATGTCAGCTTTGTGAACCTTTTCCTTTATATTTTATGTAGGGAATGTCCTCAATAGGGATAACCTCTGACGTTTCCTTTTGTGTATATTTTACATGAAATAAACATTACTTTATCTGTTTGGTGTCAAAGAATGGCAGCATTTTTTAAACTTTATCCACAGCCATAATGGGATCTCGATGTCCACTTCATAGATAGCTGCCTAATTTTCTTAGCCATTATGGTGATTATAGGCAGCTAATACCATATTTACAAGTTTCAAAACTGTGTATTACTTTTATCCGTATTTCTTTTGGTATACATACAGTACCGCTCAGAAATAAGCGAACTTCACATACGCAGTCTATACGCGCATACGCGTATGACGATACGCATATACGCGTATGACGATACGCGTATACGCGTATAAGTATACGCGTATAGGTAGTCCTTTGTTATTCACCTCTAACTGTTTCTTTTGTGAAGTATTGTTGGAAAAAACAATAACTAGCTTTGTTGTAAAAACATCTTCAATGAAGCTATCGTATTTCCAATCTAGTTCGCTTTAAAGATTTACCAATTAGCCACCGGTTGAGTAATAATCACTGCCTACTTGCAACGACTGCTTGGTTTTCTCCCTGTTTAGGAAAAGAATATCATCCGCTAAGCATACATTTCATTTTCCCGTGAAGTTCACGGGAGACACTCCGATAAAGTCTGGCAATGCCATGTAAATAGTGTCACAGCGGAAAAGCCGCGTCACGATCTTTTTATTGCTTTAAGATCGAGCAATATATCGAAGCGAAATGTTTTCCGAACGGATAAGGTCAAAGGGTGAACGGCTAATGACCTTTCACGCAAAAACACGCTTTATTGGCTTTCCGTTTTCGAATGGAATTTCGTTTAGAAGCTGTTTGAAAACCATTTGAAGGAAAAAAAGCCCTCTGCTAGCTGAGCTAAACATACGGTAATCAAGGAAGCTTGAAAGTCGCCTACAGAAGTGAACTTCATGGGTAATAATAATTTGTAAACAGTGAAATTTCCTCCATGTCACCGAAAAAGAAAAGGAAACAAAGCAAACCCAGTTTCTAATTCAGAAATGGCATGTGCTAAAACCCAGACGGTAGACGATGGACGATGGACGATGGACGATGGACGATGGACGATGGACGATGGACGATAGACGATGGACGATAGACGATAGATGATAGACGATAGATTTGCGTGACAAATTTGTCACGTAATCTTTGGAGAATTTATTATGAGACACTCCAAAAACCAGTCACATAAACACGGGAAAACGACATGTGAAATGATTTCCATATATAATCAAAGGGCTCTTATGAGCCAACTCATTCATGCTCTTAGCCATGAAATGACTTAAGTGTTTCTTGTGTATTATAGTGTTTAACAATGTTTGTGGTGCATAAATAAGCATCAAGCTTCTTCCTGACATGTATCTTAACTACCAGTAGGCTTGCATTTGACTGATTGGGTAAATGAATCATTTGCTGTACATAGATTAGGATAATATAGCATCATTCTTCATGTTTTGTTGTCAAGCATTTGTGTTCATTGTTTAGCAAATGTTGTGTCATCTAAATTAAGTGAAAGCCTTACTCACTGTTTGCTTGTTACAGTTTATGTATGATATTTTATTCAAAGAAAATGTAAGTGATTAGTGCAACATTTATCAGTACACCTTGAGAGAACTTGTGTAACTGTTTTAAACATGTACCATACTACAAAAAGTACAGGTCTAGATGAAATTAAAGGTGAATACTCTATATCACATGCATCATATTAAGCCTATTTTGTTATTTTGGTTGCTTGCATGGTGGGAAGGTTGAGTGGACGCAGAAAAGTATACATATGCATGTACACTGATGTAACTGACCATTTACTTTATATACTACTAGCTATAACATAGACTCTTGTTCACAGCATTCTGCAAATTTGGATTGTGTATCATTTACACAGAAAAATTTTCTTGTTAACAATTTGTGTATTACTAAATGGTTAGCAAAAATGCTTGATGGTAAGTTCTGTTCAGATTGGCCACATACCATTAACTCAAAAAACTCTAAATATTCAACAAAAGTTTAACCTGATAATAATTTCAAGATGGCGGTGAAGAAGTTTCATAACAAAGATATTAGGTAGTCAGACAGTTCATTAACAGTAAATAAATCACTTTATTTAACTGTCAGTCTTGATTTCTGGTGGTGGAAATTTTTCAAAACAGCATTTTAGTGTGTATTAGTCCAGGTTGTAGTGGTATTACTGATGTCCCAATATGTTTTATGTTTCAATGAATAGGAGACAGTCATAATGACTATGTCAATATCTAAAGTGAGTTGGTTGCATGAAGCTATGATAGCCTCTTCCAGGCGTTCAGTTAGTTGGGAGCAGCGCGCTCTTTTTATTTTTTTTCGCGCGCCGTTTATCGCGCTGCTCCCAACTAACTGAACGCCTGGAAGAAGTTAAAGCTATGATGCTGAGCTGCAAATTGTACATCAGTTATCTGCTGGCTAACTGAAGTTGAAAGTGTGCTAGCTTGGTTTACAAAGGAAAGCGTTAAAGTCTGATGGAGTCAGTTTGCCAAGACAATCCACCCAGAACTCAAAGTATTTATCATTTAAAGTTCTTGGGTTGTCATTGTCATTATTCATTTGACTGTATCATTGTTTATAATAATTACTTATTACTGTTTTTTTAAAAAAATATAACTATTATGGGTAGCGAGGAATAATCCAGTAGGTGTCACATTAACTGTTGCCCCTGAAATTAAATAGATAAAAAAGATGAAGATATAAATAAAAATAATTTGGAAGATAGCAGAAATATAGCAAATCCATTTTTAGTTGACCCGGGCCTAGCAGGATTAGAGTCTTGAGTGAAAGCAAACACACTGCAGATAACTCTGATCAACTCTGTTTCCAACAATCTAAGGCATTGAATAGATTATTTACCTGCATTTCGATCAGTTTTGGTATCATGGTTAGACGTCTTCTTTTGCCTGATCGATCTGGGTCTACGCGAGTAACACACACACGAGCGACGATAATCAGCAACGAAGTACAGATTCCATTCCACTTTATGCATTTCATGATATCATCTGTTACTGATGTTATCCGACTTAGGGCCATCATTATAAAGCAATAGTAGTCATTTGGCATTTCAATGAAACTAGCGTTATCACTGTAAATATTACTGAATGAGCTTTATAGCAATGGTCACGCAGCGATCGTAAACCTGGCGAATATTTCTGGACTCTTCGTCGAAGGCAGAGTTTTGAAGATAGTACATGTATGTGTAAGGCGTGGGTTCGGTGTGACTTGGTAATCTTAGCTTTATGTTCACCTCAAAGAAAAACAATAGCCGGGAAAAGTCATATTCTTGACCTTTCAAACGAATATAAATTTATATTTTATGCACTGCATTTAATTTTTTAATAGTGAGAAAACATGATTTTTCACGAGCGGCGTTTTTTAAATTTTTTTCGCGAGAAAAGTTGTGACAGGAGTGAGCTTCATTAAGCGAAGGTAAACAAAGAACAGAAACGTGACGACTGTTCGTGAAATGTAACAGCTTCCAAAAAAGTATGTTTTTTTTTGCAAGTACTGAAAATAATGATATCTCCGGTTCTATTCAGCATAAATCGGCGATTTAAACGGTGAAATGATCTCTATCCACAGAAACAATGTTCCATTGAAGTTTTTATGATGCGCCGCGAACAGGTATTAACTTTTTAGCAAGATAAAGTTTTCATCTTTCAGCACGCGTCAGCGAGTCGCTTGCTAATTGTCTATCGATTTTAAGCATCACGGCAAGTAGTGAAAGTAATGTTATTTTCAGTTCTATTCGGCATAAATTGGCGATTTAAACGGTGAAATCATCTCTATCTGCAGAAACGATGTTTCATTGAAGTTTTTATGATGCGCCGCCAACAGGAATTATTTTTTTGCAAAAGAAACTTTTCAAGACGTTCATCTTTCGGTATGCACCGGAGGGTCGCTTGCTTATTGTCGACTGAAGCGTCGCACGGCAAGAAGTGTAGTGAAAATGTTGATGGCGTCTCTGGTTCTATTTAGCATAAATCGGTGATTTCAACAATGAAATGATCTCCATCTGCAAAACAATGTTTTATCGAAGTATTTATGATGCACCGTGAAACTTTACTGCCGTGAATCTTGTCGACAGGCGACGGCTAGTTGTTTTTGTCTCTGCCGTTTTTCGAAGCGTCACGACAAGATGTGAAATGGTTCTCTTTGGAGCAAGATGAAGTCAATGATTAAAACGAATGGTAAAATTTTCTGATGGAAACCGGACTACAATTTTTTTCCGGATATGTTGTGCAACGACAGTTTATTGCAATAAAATTATTGTTACACTATGGAACGCATTCTATATAAAAACTTTTGTGAAACTGCGGCTAGTGCTACCGTATTTGGCACGTAGCGATTTAGTCAGCCCATATAATCCCAGTATTACCAGGCCATTGAAAGTCAAACAACATTCAACTACAGTATTACAAAGAAAGCAACAATAAGCTAGCTCATAAATACTAATGAGCATACGCGTATACTTTGTATACGCGTATACGCGTATGGACATAGGCGTATACGCGCATGGTCATACGCGTATACGCGTATGTGCATTCGCGTATTTCGCGCATGTTTTGGTTCGCTTATTTCTGAGCAGTACTGTAAATGTTGTTGTTGCTGTTCCACAGCGCTCAACCATGTTCCTGCTTCCAACCATTCTGTTAAGAGCAGCACGGCTTCTGCCGGCCGATCGTAATGCACAACCTTTTCCTTTCACAAGACATGTCTTTCAACATTGTTCACAGAGAGTATAGCCAATGATTTGCTTGCAAGCCTTGGATTTCCTGAAATGGTGCAGCCAGATCTTTGTCATCCCAACTTTGTGATGCCGCTTGAACACCAGGCTTTCACCACCCACCACGGCTTCTTTCAACATGTCATAATCCTCTTTGCATGGGCTGTACAGCTTGGCCCTGCACTCTATCCACCCCCTCAAGAGGTAATGCATGCTCACTTCTGGGAGGCTGACTGCATCTTTCAAGGTGTAGAAGGCGGTGTAGAAGGCTCAAATCTTTTCCAACATGGGTGCCACGCCAAGTTTGCTGTAATAGTGCAGACAGTCCCAAAGGTGCCCATCCCTTTTTCTTTGAAAAGCTTCTTGCATTCTTGGAATTCTAAAAAGGTCAAGGAGTACTCGCCGTTCAGTTTAAAAAAAAACTGCTGTACACTTTCACTTACTTGTCATACATCAAGCCAGGAACAAGGTAACTGATAATGTCAACGAAACAGAAGCCTTTGGTATACTTCACGAACATGGTCTTGCTCACATTTTTCCCCGTAGCACCTACCGTTGAAACCGAGGACGGGCACCTGGTAGCACCATTCTGCCGCTACCCAATGCCACTTGGCTGGTAACGGGTGGAAATCTTCTGGCATGAACTCTGCTCAGGCCATGGCTCGGATGTTTTTTCCACACTGCTAGAGCTCTTCCATAAACATCTGGATCGGCCTTTTTTCTTGGCATAACAGATTGCATGTGCTCACCGTTCAGTGTGTTGCCGATGCTGACTGCCACTGCCACATGCATGTTGATGGTGTGGGGGTAAGTGTTTGTTTCCTGTTTTGGCAGAAGGGCTCGGATATTTTCAACCTCACATTCCCATACACCGAATGCAAATATGGCGGACCACTCGGTCGTCGCCTGGGACGAGCTACATGAAAGCGAGGTTAGTTAGTCTTCGATGTTTTGCTTTGAAAATGCTTCCCCAGAAGCACTTGCTTTGTCGTTGATTTGTCCTGTTTTATTTCGCTGTGCCTACGAGTTGCCGTGTTTCTGAATGCAACGAGAAGGGATAGAAATCTTCCACCGTTCATCTCTAAGGGAAAATAGTGGATCAATGCAATTCGTTGAGATGAAGAAAAGGAGTTCACGATCACCACGGAAACTAAAGCTTGCTTGCTACGTTTCAGGATAGAAGATCTCAGAAAAATCGTTTAACTGATGACGAACTTATATGGTGTCTGGTGGTGTTCCAACACGATTTTCATGGCCAATACCCTCCCTAAGTAAAAGAAAGCTCTTCTTGAATGATATCCTCTGTCTTGAAGGAAGAAGTTATTTTGCGTTCACGTCCACTCGCATGGAATCACAAGAAGCAAATACTACGGTGCAATAACCAAGCGAATGAACTTCAACTGCCCCTTCGCTGAAACCAGTGAAAGCATTGCGCCAAAGAGCAAATGTCACTAAGGCTTGAGCAAAATCGGAATTGATCATCAAAAACTTTCCTTCGTACTTTGTGTGCAGTTAAACCTTGGTATGAAACTACTTGCTGTGGCATTTGTTTGGTTTCTGATGCAAACCTGCACTGACCATCAGGGGGGGGGGGGGGGGGGGGGAGGGGGGGGGAAGTTCAGGCCTAAAAATGCAATATTTTTTACCATTTTTAGTAACTTTTTGTTTGATGTACATTTGCCTCTAAAAGGTTTGTAGCTCACATTAGCTGTCTTTTTTAATTACTGGCCATCGCAAAACATTCCTTTCTTTCAAAATGCCGCTTCACGATTTCTCATATACACAATAATTTGTTCCATCTTAACTTTATTTACAAATTGCAAACTTAGGTATCATATATTGACTCATCGTTTTGTTCCAGCTTCTGATCGATGAAATCAAAGTGTCTCCTTTCCAGTGTTGGTAGTCGGCCGCTACGAGAGTCACGGAGAGGAAGGTCCCGTTTAAACCGCTTATAATAATTGGCCACGGTTTTTTCAACACTGAACAATTCTCGGACAGCTTTAGCAATTGCGTTTCATTTATAAAATGAGAGCAATCTCAGCCGAACGTATTCTGAAATTTGACACATTCTCGACATAAACAACTCTCCACGCATACCAACACGTGTGCACGTGACTACAAAAACGTGATTCGTCATGAGACACGAGTTCAAACACGTGAATTGTAATGTGGCTCGTCTGTCGCTTATTGACTGCTTTTTTTCCGGACTCCGAAGAAAATTATTTATTTGGAAGAAACTTTTATCCCTGGAAGTACTTTTGCATCAAAGATGAAAATACTCAAGCCAAATAGAGTGGCATTGAAGCTAAGTATTTCGCACCGCGCCGCCGACAAGACAACAAACTAAGCTTATGTATTTATCTTGATTGCAACTTAAGCTTATCTTTAACCGAAAACAAAGCATATTTCCTTACATTTCACTTCCCATTCACGACAAGAAAATCATGAAATGTAGCGACACTGTAGTAAATGGATTCTTGTGAAATTAACAATGCTACAGCGGGGTCTTTTAGCAATATGACGAAGACATGATTTGTCACCGGAGCGTGAAGATGGCTTAAGTTTAATTAACGAGTCAAAACAAAAGGTTTGTCACTCTATTCAACTCTACCGCGTCTTACTGTTTACCATGGTATTTTATATCGCCGCAAACCTAGGTAAAACCTCAGTAAAATTTTGGCACGCCGGGTCACTGCCGAGGAGAGAACGCGGCGTTAATCTGCGAATCGGCCGCGGCAAAACCTCGGTATAAGGGTAATTAGTATATACACACTCAGTGATCTTGGTGTTTTAAGCAATCTGATTGGTTCGCTATCTCTGTCTAATGAGCATTATTCACCCCCTACCGAGTGAATAATGCGTAAGCCAAACAAAAATAGAGCATACTTTTGATTAAAGCATACTTTTTGATTCACACTGATTTGAACGGTGTTTAAGGACCATTATTCTAGACTGTCACAAGGTTTTTTCGAAGATTAACTATATATTTTCCATGTTCAAAGATTCTGTAAATAGTTTCGCGAATTCGCTCATGCTTTGTACACCTTGCACGTTTTCCGAGCATGAATTGAGAGGCCAATTAAATCGATTTTTAATGGTTTCCTTCTGAAATGCTGTTGAGATGACTTCCTGTGTATATACTAAAACAATTATTCTTCTCAATCTCGGTGAATAGTGGCAGAATATTTACCTCGCCGCTTCGTGGCTCGGTAAATATTCTGCCACCACTATTCACCGAGATTGAGAAGAATAATTGTTAAATAGTTTCAGGCGGTACTGTATGTGCAACTTCATTTGGCTGTTATAAATACCTACAAAGCTGTTAATCTTGCTTGGCAGTGTAATTTTGAGATTTTAGTTACTCTGTTGCACGAAAAGAGTAATCTGCATAAATTATTCAATAAACACAAGATGTGGTATTTGAAAAATACCACATAATTCATCTGCTAAAAATCTGACAGTAAAACCTCAATAAAATACAATAAAATTTTATTGGAAACAAACAAAATATCTAGCTTAAAACTGGTAAAATTATTTCATTTCACAAAAGGATAGCAGTGAACAAAAAGTACAGAAAAATGCAAAATAGGTGTACCATGCAAATGGCTTGCTGTGCAAAAACTGATGGATTGCCCGTGGAGTTTTAAGCATCAAAAGATCTGCAAAGGTTGAAATATGCCTATATATTGTCATTTTTGATATAAATCAGAATACCAGTTCGAAAAAAATGTGATCAAACATGTTGTGTTTTAAGCTTTGTCTAAAAATGTCCCCCCCCCCCCCTTTTCAATGACAATCCCCAGGTGCCGTCAGGGGGCACTTCGTGAAAAAAGTGACACAAGTTTTATTGAGATGAAAAGTGATGCTTTGCTGTGGTACATACAGATTTTTTTAAATAGTTGTATCTTTGAAATATTTAGATAGCAAAATTCCAATTTTATGGTAAAAAACGGTAACAAATATAATTGCATGTTTAGGCCTGAACTCCCCCCCCCCCCCCCTGCTCAGTGTAGGTTTGCATCAGAAACCAAACAAATGCCACAGCAAGTAGTTTCATACCAAGGTTTAACTGCACACAAAGTACGAAGGAAAGTTTTTGACGATCATTTCCAATTTTGCTCAAGCCTTAGTGACATTCCTTCTTAACCATTACATCCTTAGCAACACACCCTAAAAACCATGCCAGTAGGCCCTTAACCAGAACGTCGCAAATTAATGTCATAGAAAAGTTAGTGAATTTTAGAAAAAGAAAAGTAACATGACTATGATTGGTAAAATCCATCACATTAAAAATTATAGCAATGGTACATTCACCAAAACCTCATAGTACAAAAACCCCTAGTAATATATTTATTAAAACTCTTTCAAATACTCAGTCAACAGACTGGTGTTGTTATTAAGTTGCCTAACATGAGAAAAATATGAAAGTTCTGTGAAATTTGGTCTAGGACAAACACAATAAGCAGGGTAAAGTGTGGTTTCTCTGTACAGTCTGTAAAGTCAACTTAAACACTGTGTCTTAAGTGAAAGTGCATGTAACCTTAAAAAGTGTACAGTGGTAATGCCATGATTTAAAACCACTTAAACCAGTGGTGGATCCAGACCTTGAGCTAAGAGTGGAGGGTGTGCTAGCCCTGCCGGCTTTTCTTCCTTCGACAATTTTTCTTACCCATAACAAGGATCCACCGCTGTAAACATATTATAAAATTGATGAAAATGTTTCAAGTTATGCAAGCTAAAACAACATGCACTGGAGAGATAAAATGGATAGGAAAGATAGGAGATAAGGATGGAATTCTTAGATCACCTTGCACTGAGTAAGAAGCAAGTAGAACAGCAGTGTCTTTTTCACATGAAAGGCTTCCTTCAAGAATTTGCTCCTGGAGTTGCAAGTAATAGAAGTGTCTGCAATATAAGCATAGCCAAACTCAATAAATCAGAAAAATGCATCCGGTACATGTATACTTGTTTAATTATTTGTAGTGGAACTTACTTGTACCCAAGAGAGATCATAAAATCCAATTTGACAATGCCAGCATGTGTTGTATCATCATAATTATGTTGTTGTAACACAATTTATATGCTTGGCAGTTTAGAAGTAGCCTACAACTTGCTCAGTCCCTAGATAAAATATAGTCCATGCATTAAAGCTTCCAATCAAATAGTTTTTGTATTCTGATGGGATATCTACAGTAAAAGACATCAGAAAGTTCTAACAATTTGTGACAAATTGACCAAAAATTTATCAGGTGGACTGTATAATCAAGTAATTTGTCAATGTGTATGTAAAGTACATGTATGCTGATTGGGTGATTCCAGAAAAATATCCATACCCACACCATGGGCAGCATCTTGGAATTCCAAGGAAGAGAGGGGTTTCATGGACTTGAATTCTGAAGGCATGCACATGTAGGTGGTAACACATTTTGCAACTCCAAAAGCATGGGGGGCTTCAGCTCTAAATTTCCATATGGGGAAGACAGCAAAAACTTCTTTTGAAATCGCTGATCTGTTGACTTTTCACGGTTAGTTTTACTCATTTGTATCACAATGTAATCCAAAGTGGATGAGAAATTGCCTTGCATACATGCTAGATTTTATTGTAATGAAAATGAGCAGAGTTAACCATGAAAAGGGCTACTGGTAAATCAAGCACAAGCCCACCAAGGAAGCGGGATAAAGATCGATGAGGCAGGTGTTTGCATCATGCAGATAACGTAGGTCAAAATTAACGTGGGTTGTGCAACAAGCTCCACTTTGAAGAGGCTAACAAATTGGTTGTTAGATTGATAAAATAATATAATTATAGATTTAGCCAAGCCTAAAAGTGGAGCTCCAATGACAGTTTGTTTAAAACTAAGCTAAACCAGGATATGGGAGAATTTTAGTTTGAGTTTTGTAACTTTGAAACTAAGTTTTCTATTTCTATTGCAAATGACATTTGGTTAACTTCTAATCCTGGGTTAATCTTAACTGGCTTCTGAACTTCCTAGCCTTGATAACAACAAGTTAACCAATAATTCTAGTCAGCAGATCTAGGAAGGTGGGTAATAGTGAAGAATAGTTCCCAAAATATACTGTCGGCCGACTGTCGGCCGACTGTCGGCCGACTGTCGGCCAACTGTCGGCCAACTGTCGGCCGACTGTTGGCCAACAGTCGGCCAACAGTCGGCCGACAGACGGCCAACAGTCGGCCGACAGTCGGCTGACAGACGGCCGACAGACGGCCAACAGTTTGCATTATGTTTGAGGCCAAAGTGTTGGCCGACTGTCGGCCGACAGTCGGTGACCTGTTGGCAACCTGTCGGTAATGTGTCGGTAACCTGTCGGTGGGGCAAACAAAAATGATCGTAAACATTTACTTGTCTTTTGCTTCTAAACTATATAAAAAGAGTTAAGTCATTTCATACCGATACCTTGCTCAGCACTTTCAATACTAGTATGGCTTTTGTCCACCGTTTTAGCGTTGACTAGCGATACTTTCCCAAATTGCTTCCTATTCATTTATCCGCCATTTTGAAAAGTTCTTCTTGTTCGGACATACACGAAGTACTGTTAACTAGCGTTTTGCAATGCATTATAGGGCGATTGGAAAATTACTTTTAGCTTTGCGTATTTCTTGCCCTAAAATGCTTAAATCCGAAGCCTATTTTGTGTAAAAACAAAGATATTAGAAATGGGTACTAAATTTACCACTACATTTTGGTATGTGCAGTCGGGAGATGGAGTAAAAAAGTCTGTTTTACAGTTCAAAGAGGATCAAGGAGATAGGTAGGAATGTTACTGGATCCGGTACGATCGACAGATTTCGATTTACTTTTTTCAACCGGAAAAGTTTTTGACTCTATTTATTTTTACTCTTTTTTTCAGTCGATTTGTGCTCTACTATAACAGTGTCGGCCGACTGTCGGTAATGTGTCGGTTATCTGTCGGTAACCTGTTGGCCGACAGTTGGCCGACAGGTTACCGACAGCCGAATATGGGAGCTATCTCCTTGATCCTCTTTGAACTGTAAAACAGACTTTTTTACTCCATCTCCCGACTGCACATACCAAAATGTAGTGGTAAATTTAGTACCCATTTCTAATATCTTTGTTTTTACACAAAATAGGCTTCGGATTTAAGCATTTTAGGGCAAGAAATACGCAAAGCTAAAAGTAATTTTCCAATCGCCCTATAATGCATTGCAAAACGCTAGTTAACAGTACTTCGTGTATGTCCGAACAAGAAGAACTTTTCAAAATGGCGGATAAATGAATAGGAAGCAATTTGGGAAAGTATCGCTAGTCAACGCTAAAACGGTGGACAAAAGCCATACTAGTATTGAAAGTGCTGAGCAAGGTATCGGTATGAAATGACTTAACTCTTTTTATATAGTTTAGAAGCAAAAGACAAGTAAATGTTTACGATCATTTTTGTTTGCCCCACCGACAGGTTACCGACACATTACCGACAGGTTGCCAACAGGTCACCGACTGTCGGCCGACAGTCGGCCAACACTTTGGCCTCAAACATAATGCAAACTGTTGGCCGTCTGTCGGCCGTCTGTCAGCCGACTGTCGGCCGACTGTTGGCCGTCTGTCGGCCGACTGTTGGCCGACTGTTGGCCAACAGTCGGCCGACAGTTGGCCGACAGTTGGCCGACAGTCGGCCGACAGTCGGCCGACAGTCGGCCGACAGTATATTTTGGGAACTATTCTTCACTATTACCCACCTTCCTAGATCTGCTGACTAGAATTATTGGTTAACTTGTTGTTATCAAGGCTAGGAAGTTCAGAAGCCAGTTAAGATTAACCCAGGATTAGAAGTTAACCAAATGTCATTTGCAATAGAAATAGAAAACTTAGTTTCAAAGTTACAAAACTCAAACTAAAATTCTCCCATATCCTGGTTTAGCTTAGTTTTAAACAAACTGTCATTGGAGCTCCACTTTTAGGCTTGGCTAAATCTATAATTATATTATTTTATCAATCTAACAACCAATTTGTTAGCCTCTTCAAAGTGGAGCTTGTTGCACAACCCACGTTAATTTTGACCTACGTTATCTGCATGATGCAAACACCTGCCTCATCGATCTTTATCCCGCTTCCTTGGTGGGCTTGTGCTTGATTTACCAGTAGCCCTTTTCATGGTTAACTCTGCTCATTTTCATTACAATAAAATCTAGCATGTATGCAAGGCAATTTCTCATCCACTTTGGATTACATTGTGATACAAATGAGTAAAACTAACCGTGAAAAGTCAACAGATCAGCGATTTCAAAAGAAGTTTTTGCTGTCTTCCCCATATGGAAATTTAGAGCTGAAGCCCCCCATGCTTTTGGAGTTGCAAAATGTGTTACCACCTACATGTGCATGCCTTCAGAATTCAAGTCCATGAAACCCCTCTCTTCCTTGGAATTCCAAGATGCTGCCCATGGTGTGGGTATGGATATTTTTCTGGAATCACCCAATCAGCATACATGTACTTTACATACACATTGACAAATTACTTGATTATACAGTCCACCTGATAAATTTTTGGTCAATTTGTCACAAATTGTTAGAACTTTCTGATGTCTTTTACTGTAGATATCCCATCAGAATACAAAAACTATTTGATTGGAAGCTTTAATGCATGGACTATATTTTATCTAGGGACTGAGCAAGTTGTAGGCTACTTCTAAACTGCCAAGCATATAAATTGTGTTACAACAACATAATTATGATGATACAACACATGCTGGCATTGTCAAATTGGATTTTATGATCTCTCTTGGGTACAAGTAAGTTCCACTACAAATAATTAAACAAGTATACATGTACCGGATGCATTTTTCTGATTTATTGAGTTTGGCTATGCTTATATTGCAGACACTTCTATTACTTGCAACTCCAGGAGCAAATTCTTGAAGGAAGCCTTTCATGTGAAAAAGACACTGCTGTTCTACTTGCTTCTTACTCAGTGCAAGGTGATCTAAGAATTCCATCCTTATCTCCTATCTTTCCTATCCATTTTATCTCTCCAGTGCATGTTGTTTTAGCTTGCATAACTTGAAACATTTTCATCAATTTTATAATATGTTTACAGCGGTGGATCCTTGTTATGGGTAAGAAAAATTGTCGAAGGAAGAAAAGCCGGCAGGGCTAGCACACCCTCCACTCTTAGCTCAAGGTCTGGATCCACCACTGGTTTAAGTGGTTTTAAATCATGGCATTACCACTGTACACTTTTTAAGGTTACATGCACTTTCACTTAAGACACAGTGTTTAAGTTGACTTTACAGACTGTACAGAGAAACCACACTTTACCCTGCTTATTGTGTTTGTCCTAGACCAAATTTCACAGAACTTTCATATTTTTCTCATGTTAGGCAACTTAATAACAACACCAGTCTGTTGACTGAGTATTTGAAAGAGTTTTAATAAATATATTACTAGGGGTTTTTGTACTATGAGGTTTTGGTGAATGTACCATTGCTATAATTTTTAATGTGATGGATTTTACCAATCATAGTCATGTTACTTTTCTTTTTCTAAAATTCACTAACTTTTCTATGACATTAATTTGCGACGTTCTGGTTAAGGGCCTACTGGCATGGTTTTTAGGGTGTGTTGCTAAGGATGTAATGGTTAAGAAGGAATGTCACTAAGGCTTGAGCAAAATTGGAAATGATCGTCAAAAACTTTCCTTCGTACTTTGTGTGCAGTTAAACCTTGGTATGAAACTACTTGCTGTGGCATTTGTTTGGTTTCTGATGCAAACCTACACTGAGCAGGGGGGGGGGGGGGGAGTTCAGGCCTAAACATGCAATTATATTTGTTACCGTTTTTTACCATAAAATTGGAATTTTGCTATCTAAATATTTCAAAGATACAACTATTTAAAAAAATCTGTATGTACCACAGCAAAGCATCACTTTTCATCTCAATAAAACTTGTGTCACTTTTTTCACGAAGTGCCCCCTGACGGCACCTGGGGATTGTCATTGAAAAGGGGGGGGGGGGGACATTTTTAGACAAAGCTTAAAACACAACATGTTTGATCACATTTTTTTCGAACTGGTATTCTGATTTATATCAAAAATGACAATATATAGGCATATTTCAACCTTTGCAGATCTTTTGATGCTTAAAACTCCACGGGCAATCCATCAGTTTTTGCACAGCAAGCCATTTGCATGGTACACCTATTTTGCATTTTTCTGTACTTTTTGTTCACTGCTATCCTTTTGTGAAATGAAATAATTTTACCAGTTTTAAGCTAGATATTTTGTTTGTTTCCAATAAAATTTTATTGTATTTTATTGAGGTTTTACTGTCAGATTTTTAGCAGATGAATTATGTGGTATTTTTCAAATACCACATCTTGTGTTTATTGAATAATTTATGCAGATTACTCTTTTCGTGCAACAGAGTAACTAAAATCTCAAAATTACACTGCCAAGCAAGATTAACAGCTTTGTAGGTATTTATAACAGCCAAATGAAGTTGCACATACAGTACCGCCTGAAACTATTTAACAATTATTCTTCTCAATCTCGGTGAATAGTGGTGGCAGAATATTTACCGAGCCACGAAGCGGCGAGGTAAATATTCTGCCACTATTCACCGAGATTGAGAAGAATAATTGTTTTAGTATATACACAGGAAGTCATCTCAACAGCATTTCAGAAGGAAACCATTAAAAATCGATTTAATTGGCCTCTCAATTCATGCTCGGAAAACGTGCAAGGTGTACAAAGCATGAGCGAATTCGCGAAACTATTTACAGAATCTTTGAACATGGAAAATATATAGTTAATCTTCGAAAAAACCTTGTGACAGTCTAGAATAATGGTCCTTAAACACCGTTCAAATCAGTGTGAATCAAAAAGTATGCTTTAATCAAAAGTATGCTCTATTTTTGTTTGGCTTACGCATTATTCACTCGGTAGGGGGTGAATAATGCTCATTAGACAGAGATAGCGAACCAATCAGATTGCTTAAAACACCAAGATCACTGAGTGTGTATATACTAATTACCCTTATACCGAGGTTTTGCCGCGGCCGATTCGCAGATTAACGCCGCGTTCTCTCCTCGGCAGTGACCCGGCGTGCCAAAATTTTACTGAGGTTTTACCTAGGTTTGCGGCGATATAAAATACCATGGTAAACAGTAAGACGCGGTAGAGTTGAATAGAGTGACAAACCTTTTGTTTTGACTCGTTAATTAAACTTAAGCCATCTTCACGCTCCGGTGACAAATCATGTCTTCGTCATATTGCTAAAAGACCCCGCTGTAGCATTGTTAATTTCACAAGAATCCATTTACTACAGTGTCGCTACATTTCATGATTTTCTTGTCGTGAATGGGAAGTGAAATGTAAGGAAATATGCTTTGTTTTCGGTTAAAGATAAGCTTAAGTTGCAATCAAGATAAATACATAAGCTTAGTTTGTTGTCTTGTCGGCGGCGCGGTGCGAAATACTTAGCTTCAATGCCACTCTATTTGGCTTGAGTATTTTCATCTTTGATGCAAAAGTACTTCCAGGGATAAAAGTTTCTTCCAAATAAATAATTTTCTTCGGAGTCCGGAAAAAAAGCAGTCAATAAGCGACAGACGAGCCACATTACAATTCACGTGTTTGAACTCGTGTCTCATGACGAATCACGTTTTTGTAGTCACGTGCACACGTGTTGGTATGCGTGGAGAGTTGTTTATGTCGAGAATGTGTCAAATTTCAGAATACGTTCGGCTGAGATTGCTCTCATTTTATAAATGAAACGCAATTGCTAAAGCTGTCCGAGAATTGTTCAGTGTTGAAAAAACCGTGGCCAATTATTATAAGCGGTTTAAACGGGACCTTCCTCTCCGTGACTCTCGTAGCGGCCGACTACCAACACTGGAAAGGAGACACTTTGATTTCATCGATCAGAAGCTGGAACAAAACGATGAGTCAATATATGATACCTAAGTTTGCAATTTGTAAATAAAGTTAAGATGGAACAAATTATTGTGTATATGAGAAATCGTGAAGCGGCATTTTGAAAGAAAGGAATGTTTTGCGATGGCCAGTAATTAAAAAAGACAGCTAATGTGAGCTACAAACCTTTTAGAGGCAAATGTACATCAAACAAAAAGTTACTAAAAATGGTAAAAAATATTGCATTTTTAGGCCTGAACTTCCCCCCCCCCTCCCCCCCCCCCCCCCCCCCCCTGATGGTCAGTGCAGGTTTGCATCAGAAACCAAACAAATGCCACAGCAAGTAGTTTCATACCAAGGTTTAACTGCACACAAAGTACGAAGGAAAGTTTTTGATGATCAATTCCGATTTTGCTCAAGCCTTAGTGACATTTGCTCTTTGGCGCAATGCTTTCACTGGTTTCAGCGAAGGGGCAGTTGAAGTTCATTCGCTTGGTTATTGCACCGTAGTATTTGCTTCTTGTGATTCCATGCGAGTGGACGTGAACGCAAAATAACTTCTTCCTTCAAGACAGAGGATATCATTCAAGAAGAGCTTTCTTTTACTTAGGGAGGGTATTGGCCATGAAAATCGTGTTGGAACACCACCAGACACCATATAAGTTCGTCATCAGTTAAACGATTTTTCTGAGATCTTCTATCCTGAAACGTAGCAAGCAAGCTTTAGTTTCCGTGGTGATCGTGAACTCCTTTTCTTCATCTCAACGAATTGCATTGATCCACTATTTTCCCTTAGAGATGAACGGTGGAAGATTTCTATCCCTTCTCGTTGCATTCAGAAACACGGCAACTCGTAGGCACAGCGAAATAAAACAGGACAAATCAACGACAAAGCAAGTGCTTCTGGGGAAGCATTTTCAAAGCAAAACATCGAAGACTAACTAACCTCGCTTTCATGTAGCTCGTCCCAGGCGACGACCGAGTGGTCCGCCATATTTGCATTCGGTGTATGGGAATGTGAGGTTGAAAATATCCGAGCCCTTCTGCCAAAACAGGAAACAAACACTTACCCCCACACCATCAACATGCATGTGGCAGTGGCAGTCAGCATCGGCAACACACTGAACGGTGAGCACATGCAATCTGTTATGCCAAGAAAAAAGGCCGATCCAGATGTTTATGGAAGAGCTCTAGCAGTGTGGAAAAAACATCCGAGCCATGGCCTGAGCAGAGTTCATGCCAGAAGATTTCCACCCGTTACCAGCCAAGTGGCATTGGGTAGCGGCAGAATGGTGCTACCAGGTGCCCGTCCTCGGTTTCAACGGTAGGTGCTACGGGGAAAAATGTGAGCAAGACCATGTTCGTGAAGTATACCAAAGGCTTCTGTTTCGTTGACATTATCAGTTACCTTGTTCCTGGCTTGATGTATGACAAGTAAGTGAAAGTGTACAGCAGTTTTTTTTTAAACTGAACGGCGAGTACTCCTTGACCTTTTTAGAATTCCAAGAATGCAAGAAGCTTTTCAAAGAAAAAGGGATGGGCACCTTTGGGACTGTCTGCACTATTACAGCAAACTTGGCGTGGCACCCATGTTGGAAAAGATTTGAGCCTTCTACACCGCCTTCTACACCTTGAAAGATGCAGTCAGCCTCCCAGAAGTGAGCATGCATTACCTCTTGAGGGGGTGGATAGAGTGCAGGGCCAAGCTGTACAGCCCATGCAAAGAGGATTATGACATGTTGAAAGAAGCCGTGGTGGGTGGTGAAAGCCTGGTGTTCAAGCGGCATCACAAAGTTGGGATGACAAAGATCTGGCTGCACCATTTCAGGAAATCCAAGGCTTGCAAGCAAATCATTGGCTATACTCTCTGTGAACAATGTTGAAAGACATGTCTTGTGAAAGGAAAAGGTTGTGCATTACGATCGGCCGGCAGAAGCCGTGCTGCTCTTAACAGAATGGTTGGAAGCAGGAACATGGTTGAGCGCTGTGGAACAGCAACAACAACATTTACAGTACTGCTCAGAAATAAGCGAACCAAAACATGCGCGAAATACGCGAATGCACATACGCGTATACGCGTATGACCATGCGCGTATACGCCTATGTCCATACGCGTATACGCGTATACAAAGTATACGCGTATGCTCATTAGTATTTATGAGCTAGCTTATTGTTGCTTTCTTTGTAATACTGTAGTTGAATGTTGTTTGACTTTCAATGGCCTGGTAATACTGGGATTATATGGGCTGACTAAATCGCTACGTGCCAAATACGGTAGCACTAGCCGCAGTTTCACAAAAGTTTTTATATAGAATGCGTTCCATAGTGTAACAATAATTTTATTGCAATAAACTGTCGTTGCACAACATATCCGGAAAAAAATTGTAGTCCGGTTTCCATCAGAAAATTTTACCATTCGTTTTAATCATTGACTTCATCTTGCTCCAAAGAGAACCATTTCACATCTTGTCGTGACGCTTCGAAAAACGGCAGAGACAAAAACAACTAGCCGTCGCCTGTCGACAAGATTCACGGCAGTAAAGTTTCACGGTGCATCATAAATACTTCGATAAAACATTGTTTTGCAGATGGAGATCATTTCATTGTTGAAATCACCGATTTATGCTAAATAGAACCAGAGACGCCATCAACATTTTCACTACACTTCTTGCCGTGCGACGCTTCAGTCGACAATAAGCAAGCGACCCTCCGGTGCATACCGAAAGATGAACGTCTTGAAAAGTTTCTTTTGCAAAAAAATAATTCCTGTTGGCGGCGCATCATAAAAACTTCAATGAAACATCGTTTCTGCAGATAGAGATGATTTCACCGTTTAAATCGCCAATTTATGCCGAATAGAACTGAAAATAACATTACTTTCACTACTTGCCGTGATGCTTAAAATCGATAGACAATTAGCAAGCGACTCGCTGACGCGTGCTGAAAGATGAAAACTTTATCTTGCTAAAAAGTTAATACCTGTTCGCGGCGCATCATAAAAACTTCAATGGAACATTGTTTCTGTGGATAGAGATCATTTCACCGTTTAAATCGCCGATTTATGCTGAATAGAACCGGAGATATCATTATTTTCAGTACTTGCAAAAAAAAACATACTTTTTTGGAAGCTGTTACATTTCACGAACAGTCGTCACGTTTCTGTTCTTTGTTTACCTTCGCTTAATGAAGCTCACTCCTGTCACAACTTTTCTCGCGAAAAAAATTTAAAAAACGCCGCTCGTGAAAAATCATGTTTTCTCACTATTAAAAAATTAAATGCAGTGCATAAAATATAAATTTATATTCGTTTGAAAGGTCAAGAATATGACTTTTCCCGGCTATTGTTTTTCTTTGAGGTGAACATAAAGCTAAGATTACCAAGTCACACCGAACCCACGCCTTACACATACATGTACTATCTTCAAAACTCTGCCTTCGACGAAGAGTCCAGAAATATTCGCCAGGTTTACGATCGCTGCGTGACCATTGCTATAAAGCTCATTCAGTAATATTTACAGTGATAACGCTAGTTTCATTGAAATGCCAAATGACTACTATTGCTTTATAATGATGGCCCTAAGTCGGATAACATCAGTAACAGATGATATCATGAAATGCATAAAGTGGAATGGAATCTGTACTTCGTTGCTGATTATCGTCGCTCGTGTGTGTGTTACTCGCGTAGACCCAGATCGATCAGGCAAAAGAAGACGTCTAACCATGATACCAAAACTGATCGAAATGCAGGTAAATAATCTATTCAATGCCTTAGATTGTTGGAAACAGAGTTGATCAGAGTTATCTGCAGTGTGTTTGCTTTCACTCAAGACTCTAATCCTGCTAGGCCCGGGTCAACTAAAAATGGATTTGCTATATTTCTGCTATCTTCCAAATTATTTTTATTTATATCTTCATCTTTTTTATCTATTTAATTTCAGGGGCAACAGTTAATGTGACACCTACTGGATTATTCCTCGCTACCCATAATAGTTATATTTTTTTAAAAAAACAGTAATAAGTAATTATTATAAACAATGATACAGTCAAATGAATAATGACAATGACAACCCAAGAACTTTAAATGATAAATACTTTGAGTTCTGGGTGGATTGTCTTGGCAAACTGACTCCATCAGACTTTAACGCTTTCCTTTGTAAACCAAGCTAGCACACTTTCAACTTCAGTTAGCCAGCAGATAACTGATGTACAATTTGCAGCTCAGCATCATAGCTTTAACTTCTTCCAGGCGTTCAGTTAGTTGGGAGCAGCGCGATAAACGGCGCGCGAAAAAAAATAAAAAGAGCGCGCTGCTCCCAACTAACTGAACGCCTGGAAGAGGCTATCATAGCTTCATGCAACCAACTCACTTTAGATATTGACATAGTCATTATGACTGTCTCCTATTCATTGAAACATAAAACATATTGGGACATCAGTAATACCACTACAACCTGGACTAATACACACTAAAATGCTGTTTTGAAAAATTTCCACCACCAGAAATCAAGACTGACAGTTAAATAAAGTGATTTATTTACTGTTAATGAACTGTCTGACTACCTAATATCTTTGTTATGAAACTTCTTCACCGCCATCTTGAAATTATTATCAGGTTAAACTTTTGTTGAATATTTAGAGTTTTTTGAGTTAATGGTATGTGGCCAATCTGAACAGAACTTACCATCAAGCATTTTTGCTAACCATTTAGTAATACACAAATTGTTAACAAGAAAATTTTTCTGTGTAAATGATACACAATCCAAATTTGCAGAATGCTGTGAACAAGAGTCTATGTTATAGCTAGTAGTATATAAAGTAAATGGTCAGTTACATCAGTGTACATGCATATGTATACTTTTCTGCGTCCACTCAACCTTCCCACCATGCAAGCAACCAAAATAACAAAATAGGCTTAATATGATGCATGTGATATAGAGTATTCACCTTTAATTTCATCTAGACCTGTACTTTTTGTAGTATGGTACATGTTTAAAACAGTTACACAAGTTCTCTCAAGGTGTACTGATAAATGTTGCACTAATCACTTACATTTTCTTTGAATAAAATATCATACATAAACTGTAACAAGCAAACAGTGAGTAAGGCTTTCACTTAATTTAGATGACACAACATTTGCTAAACAATGAACACAAATGCTTGACAACAAAACATGAAGAATGATGCTATATTATCCTAATCTATGTACAGCAAATGATTCATTTACCCAATCAGTCAAATGCAAGCCTACTGGTAGTTAAGATACATGTCAGGAAGAAGCTTGATGCTTATTTATGCACCACAAACATTGTTAAACACTATAATACACAAGAAACACTTAAGTCATTTCATGGCTAAGAGCATGAATGAGTTGGCTCATAAGAGCCCTTTGATTATATATGGAAATCATTTCACATGTCGTTTTCCCGTGTTTATGTGACTGGTTTTTGGAGTGTCTCATAATAAATTCTCCAAAGATTACGTGACAAATTTGTCACGCAAATCTATCGTCTATCATCTATCGTCTATCGTCCATCGTCTATCGTCCATCGTCCATCGTCCATCGTCCATCGTCCATCGTCCATCGTCCATCGTCTACCGTCTGGGTTTTAGCACATGCCATTTCTGAATTAGAAACTGGGTTTGCTTTGTTTCCTTTTCTTTTTCGGTGACATGGAGGAAATTTCACTGTTTACAAATTATTATTACCCATGAAGTTCACTTCTGTAGGCGACTTTCAAGCTTCCTTGATTACCGTATGTTTAGCTCAGCTAGCAGAGGGCTTTTTTTCCTTCAAATGGTTTTCAAACAGCTTCTAAACGAAATTCCATTCGAAAACGGAAAGCCAATAAAGCGTGTTTTTGCGTGAAAGGTCATTAGCCGTTCACCCTTTGACCTTATCCGTTCGGAAAACATTTCGCTTCGATATATTGCTCGATCTTAAAGCAATAAAAAGATCGTGACGCGGCTTTTCCGCTGTGACACTATTTACATGGCATTGCCAGACTTTATCGGAGTGTCTCCCGTGAACTTCACGGGAAAATGAAATGTATGCTTAGCGGATGATATTCTTTTCCTAAACAGGGAGAAAACCAAGCAGTCGTTGCAAGTAGGCAGTGATTATTACTCAACCGGTGGCTAATTGGTAAATCTTTAAAGCGAACTAGATTGGAAATACGATAGCTTCATTGAAGATGTTTTTACAACAAAGCTAGTTATTGTTTTTTCCAACAATACTTCACAAAAGAAACAGTTAGAGGTGAATAACAAAGGACTACCTATACGCGTATACTTATACGCGTATACGCGTATCGTCATACGCGTATATGCGTATCGTCATACGCGTATGCGCGTATAGACTGCGTATGTGAAGTTCGCTTATTTCTGAGCGGTACTGTATGTATACCAAAAGAAATACGGATAAAAGTAATACACAGTTTTGAAACTTGTAAATATGGTATTAGCTGCCTATAATCACCATAATGGCTAAGAAAATTAGGCAGCTATCTATGAAGTGGACATCGAGATCCCATTATGGCTGTGGATAAAGTTTAAAAAATGCTGCCATTCTTTGACACCAAACAGATAAAGTAATGTTTATTTCATGTAAAATATACACAAAAGGAAACGTCAGAGGTTATCCCTATTGAGGACATTCCCTACATAAAATATAAAGGAAAAGGTTCACAAAGCTGACATTTGATCTCACTCAATAAGAATTGTAAACCACCATGAGACGATATGTGATATGTGCGGTATCATTAATACATAATAATAATAACTTTATTATTTCTATAGCGCAAAATACATTACAATATGATCTAATGCGCTTTACATAATAATAATAATAATAATAATAATAATAATAATAATAATAATAATAATAATAATAATAATAATAAAAACATTGAAATGATTATAATACTACAAATGGATATTAGGTAAAAATATTGTATCAATATAAACTATAGGCTAGTTTAAAATAATGACTTTTCAATTGTGTCATAAAAGTTTTGAGACTGTCTAAAGCTCTCAACTCGTCTGGAAGGGCGTTCCACAGGGTCGGCGCGGCTGCAAAGAATGCCCTGTCTCCTGTTGTCTTCATGGTCTTGTTGGGTAGATTGAGCAGTAAGTGTTCATTTATTCATATTCATTCATAAAAGCTCTGGTACAATATAAAATTTAAATCTGCTAATAATTATTATAAAATTTAAAAACAATTACAGTGTAACAAACTCAAACACAAGATGAGCTCAGAACAAAAGAATCGGAGTTCGTTCTATTACGGACCAATCACAAATGAGAGACTTGTGGTGAAAAGTTGTTTATTTCCATCAACGAATAGACGACTAAATATTCACTGTTGGGCGCCACGAATTTTCAAAACTAAAACAGACAAAACACATGTACATTTTCCAATGATGGCTTGACGGAAGAAAAAAGAGATTCAACGCAAATTTGACTTATATTTTCAAATATGTTTTCCGATCGACATGATCACTCGACGGTCGTGAATGTTGACAGACTTGAATCGTAATGTAAAATATGCGTTATGTTCGGAATGACTGCAATGTTGAAGACAAAAAACGGACTATATATCAGTGTTGGACTCAACAACACTGGAACAACGAGGGGCTTAATAAATTTTTCAGTTTTCTGTTATAACGGATCGCCAGCATTTGACGCGAAGGGCGACAAAACAGAGTTTCGTGACCAGCTACAATTTTGAAGGCCGATAAATTTTACAACCTGTAACATTTAATTCGAACAGAACTCTTCTCATATCCTTACTACATATTACAGGCCATTGTGTGTAGGTAGTCACACGGTTTCGAGTTTAATCTGGAATCAATTTGCACGAGTGAGTTTTTCAAAAAGCTGAAATTCTCACGAGCCGCTTCGGCGAGTGCAATTTCAGCTTTGTGAGAAATTCACAAGTGCAACACGTCGTTTTTATTCCGTAAATAAAATTGTGTTCGGTAGTACGTTTCATGGCGTTTTGTCCTCAAAATTCCTGCCGTCATCCGGTAAATATACTTGTGTTTCCTCTCCGCCATCCTGCTGTATGTTCTCGGTATTTATTCCGTGAGTTTTCAGGTCCTCAAAATTCCTAGCCGTCATTCGGCACATATGTTTGTGTTAACTCTGTCGTCCTAGACGTTCCCGGCCGTATATGCGTATGTCAATACATGCACATACGCACATATATATGCGCGTATATGTCCCTTTGTTATGCATTCCCATAAGTTTCTTCATATGAAGCATTTTTGGTCAAACAAGACGTATTTTATTTTTATGGGAATGGAAATGCTTCAAAGCGAAATTTGCATATTGGTAAAACTTCATGCCGATGAATGAAAGCTATCATATTTCGAACTTTTAATCACTTCGTAAATTCACCGGCAAACTCCCGTTTCTTTGACACTTACTTGATCTTAAGTTACGGAAAATGGGAAGAAAATTGAAACAGTTGCTTTAAGTCCCTATTTTAACACGTGAACTTTATGTTTTTACAAGGAAAGATTCTGTGTTTCGGTACGTGTCGGCAAGTTGTTTGCGAAATGTTTATCTAGCGTTCTCATTAAGATCGATCTCCTTCGTCAAAAAAAATACATCTCCGGTTATATTTGACACAGATCATTCATTTAAACGGTAAAATGCTCTTTGCTTTATGAAAAAATCGTTTATCAAAGTTTCTATGGTGTGCCTCTCACGTTTAGTTATTTTTTACTTCAAGGAAAAGTTCTGTTTTTCCGCACGTGTCGGCAACTCACTTCACTTGCGAGATGTTCATTGCCGAAGACCTTGTCAAAAATATTATATCTCCGGTTATATTTGGCACAAATCGTTCATTCAAACGGTAAAATGCTCTTTCTCAAACCAAATAAATGTTTATCAAAGTTTCTGTGGCGCGCTGCTCACATTTTTACCTCATGGTATGACGTAAGTCATGCTATTGGGTTTAGGGTTTGGGGGCGAAATTCAATTAAAAATCACTCACTCATTCACTCACTCACTCACTCACTCACTTGTTAGACAATTAATTTATGCATTAAACCTGGATTAAAAACGTTTCCCTGTACCTCCCCCTCTCCGACAAGTTTGTCTTATTGTTTATGCTATTGTGTCAGTGTACGTGGGGGGAGGTACAAAGGCGAGAGTATGTCCAACTATACTTGGACAGATTCAAAATAGCGTCCTGTCCCTGAGAAGCGTGATGGCTTTTTGTTTCCAAAGCTGATCGGAGCCTACCTTTGTGAGGCCAGAAATGGAAAGGAAATATGCTACAGAATACTCGACTGCAGAGAAATGGGCGTCGAAGTCCTAGAAGTGACGATAAAATGAACGATTCGTGCGTAAAGATCCCTTACATGCGTGAGACTGCGATCATGAAATAAGCTTACTGCAAATTGGTTAGTGTTAAACTTTGTTGACTTTTCGTTTTACCCACGACCACGAAAATTTCGAAATATGCGGTGTTTTGAATTCAAAATAACAGACTATGAGCTACTATGGGGCCTCTCAAGACTTTTGGAAACAGAGTTGTAGTTGGATGGAGGTTTAAGTGCGGCTATGGACATCTTTGGAAGACGGCGAATTGACCGGCCACAGGAAGAAAGCAGTTTGTTGACATGAACGCTCTGTCATCTGGGACAAACGGTAAGCCTTCCTCCTCCTATCGTATGGCAATTTGTGGAGAACATGAAACATAATTATATAATTAAATAATAAGCACACTTTGAGATAATTTTCGCCATTTGTTCGGAAAGTTTTCGGAAAATATTGTCACACGCCAGCATATTACACATGATGTTGACAAACATTGTACATAATTTCTTCTTGTTGCTGTCATCATACTTGAAGCATTTTTGGGTGGTACATTATGATAGTCATGCAATATTTCACCAGATTGAATTATATAGAAATCTTGAGTTCTAATAAAAGCACTGTGAAGTAGCAATACATGTACCATCTGGAGTTTAATTTTTTTATGTTTGTTTGCTTTTTACCCTGACATGGTAACAGTCTGTGAAATCAATGTATTACAATATTTTAAATGCCAGTACTGTAGAAAAGAAAATCGTTTCATAGTTCTCCAACTTCAGTTTTAAGCAACTCATTCATTACCTTTGCAATGCGCCCAGGGGGGATTAGTCCCAGAAAAATTGGGAGGGGGTGTGCAGCCTGCTTCCCAAATCCCTTACCCTAGCTGTGACCAAAATCTGTGATATTCCCTATCCTATTTATGACCCGACCAAAAATTTAAAACCCTATTTATATTAATTCTGACTCATATATCAAAACCCTGTTTCTGACCAGTTCCCGATTTCGAAAAATGTCAATTCCCTTTCTGAGTAATAATAACAATCTTTTCCTGAACAGTAACTCTCTTATTGAACTAAGTCAATCTCTTCTCAGTTACAAACATAACAATTGTGCCGGCACGTGTAGCCTACGAACAAAAGTATAAACTTTGCAAAGATTGCCAGATTGCAGGGTACTCAAGGGTGCAAACAATTCATACCATGAGGTTGCTCTAAGGAGCCTTTGATTTTACTTTCTGTGTTTCGGCAGTCGCGTCGGCGGCAGGTCTGTGACTTGTGTGATCTTTATTGTCTCCGGTTATATTTGACACAAATCGTTCATTAAAACAGTAAAATGCTCTTTCTCAAACCAAATAAATGTTTATCAAAGTTTCTGTGGCGTGCTTCTCACACTGAGTTGTTTTTTACTTCAAGGAAAAGTTTTGTTTTTCGGCAGTCACGTCGGCAAGTCTGTGACTTGCGTGATGTTTATTTTCTCAAGTGTCCCGAAGACCTTGTCGAACAACCTTGTTCTCCGGTTATATTTGACACAAATCGTTCATTCAAACGGTAAAATGCTCTTTCTTTAACCAAATAATTGTTTAGCAAAGTTTCTATGGCGGGCTGCTCAAGTTTAGTTATATTTTACTTCGAAAGTTCTGTATTTCGGCACACATCGGCAAGTCACTTGCAAGATGTTTAGTAAGCGTTCCGAAGACCCTGTCGAAAAAATATATCTCCGGTTCTGTTTGACACAAATCGCTCATTCAAATGGTAAAATACTCTTTCCCTAACGAAAGTTTCTACGATGCACCGCTCACATTTTGATATTTTTATCTTTCTTCAAGCAAAGTTGTGTGTTTATAATTTCGGTAGGCGTTTCCATGTTTCCAAGTCGCTTTCTTGTACCGTGTTTCCTTGTGTCGAAAAAATGTTTTCTTTCGGTTGTTCGCTCCATGAAGATGGGATTGTCGAAGTGTGTATCCCCAGTAAATTTTTGATTTAACGGCAAAATAATCTCCCGTTTAATAATATTCAGTCAGTTATAATTTTCTGTCAAAGTGCAAAAATAGTTTCAGTTAACATTTGCCAAGTCTAGTCTGAAGACATACGCGCGTATACTGTATACACGTATTCAAAATAATGAAAACTCTTTTTTGCTCTGTAGCAAGAAACAATGACCTGTTAAGCTGTGTTAAGAAAAGAAGAGACAAAAGGTTAGCTCATACATACTAATGAGGCATATGCGCATACACTGTATACGCGTATGTGCGTATATGCATACGCGTATACACCTATTGGGCTGACGCGAATTACGCGTATATTTTGGTTCGGATATATCTGAGCTGCACTGTATATTTGCTGAACTCTTCCAGCCTGCCATTCGATAGACATATTTGCGTTGAATTCGTCTTTAGCATTCGAGGTCCACATTTGCTTTGTAAATATATTTATTTTTTGGCCTGTTTCTCAAAATTTTTGGGCCGCCATTCAGAAAATATTTATTTCCCTCTCCGGTTTTGAAAATGAACCACATTTCGTCGTAAATAGAAGCGTCGCAATCCACTTTCACATTGCCTTTCGCATCAATTCCCGGTCAGTTCGAAATGAACGAACTCTGATTCTTTTGTTCTGAACTCGTCTTGTGATTGGCTGAAAAACGTTGGGTGGCCCCGGTTGAGTTTGTTACACTGTAAGAATGCCTAAAAATTTACAAAATCCCACGATGCTTTTTGAGTTTATCAGGAAAAATGCTACAATTATGTTCATTCATACATTCTTATATTTTCTAATAATTATTTTTTTTAACAAATTGGACATGCCCACAGGTAGCTAGCTAATCTAGGTGGGTATGTTCATGTACTATATCTTTAGGAAGCGCATTCCACTTTGATAACTCTAACAAATAGCGAGTGCAAAAAACATTTACTCTAGCTAATGGCCATGGCTGTCTTAATTTAAATGAATGATTTGATCTTTTTCTACTGTCAGTGGCAATTAAATTCAAAACAATCATCACATTTGAGGCCGTTGAGACCATGGATAGTCTTGTAGAACTCTAGCAAGGATAGATAAGACCTCCTTGATTGGAGACTGGACCAAACAAGCATTGTCAATCTTTCTTTGAATGAAGAGTCCCCAGACCAAATCGGAAGAGCGTATTTCGAGGCCCTACGTTGGACTCTTTCAAGGGCGTCAATGTTCTTCTGTAATAGGGTGACCAGACAGGGACAGCATATTCCAGAATGGGTATAACTAAGGCCTTGTACAGAAGAGAAAAGACTTCCTTGTTTCGCGGACCGACACTCCTTTTAAGAAAACCCACAATTTTGTTGACTTTATTCACAACTGTCTGTGATTGGTTGTTCCAGGATAAATTAGAAGTCAGTGATACCCCCAAATCAACCATTTCAGAGACAGACTGAAGTGCACAACCAGATAGCTTGTGAGGATAGGTTGTAAAATCTCTCGCATGGGTAATATATAGAACCTCACATCCCAGACAAAGCATTGCTGCAACACATGAAAGATTACTGCAAGCACACCAGCCGAACAAGAGGTGATGAGAAAAAGCTGGTTGGAGCTCTGGCAGCTTAAAAACTGTTGTTTTATGCCCCCTTGCTGGTGTGTACGTAGTCCACGGAGCTGTCAGGACTGCGTTTCACCATGGCATGTATGGGGAAATGATCAAGGTGGTCGAACACCAGATGTGAGTGGTCTACATGAAAGATGAGAAGGTAAGCAGCAAACACTTTGAAGATTTGGAAGAGCTTGGGCAAGCGTATGAGCTGGAAAGTGGGAAGCCATAGGTCATGATCAAGCACCCCTTCCAGGTCGGAATCATAGTGTATCAGCTGGCAAAGCTGAGAATACTCAAGTTTATTATGATTTAGTTGATAAAAGTGTTGTTTTTTGTCTCTGACTTGATCATTTTTTTCATTGCAGCAACTTCAAGCTGATTCAGATGGACACGGACAGCAACTACGTATACATTGCCATCTATGCTGAGCAGGTTGAGGATATTGTTCACCCAGAACTGCGTAGCAATTAGAGGCAACAAAGAAGCAGAGGACAAGTGGAGCAGGTGCATGCTGGGGCTTTTCAAACTCGAATGTGAGGAAAGCTGAATGAGCACGCTATGTTTGAAGTGCTACTATGTCCACAAACAAGACAGCGAAAAAAGAAGTTTAGCACAAAGGGCATGTCAAAGAGACCTGATGACATTACCTGGCAGCTTTTCAAAGCAGCGCTCAATAGCAGTATTAATAGAGCAGAAAACAGAGGATGATGTATGGTTTGCTCTGGTGGAGTGAAGCCTTGCCACAATACCTTTCTCTGATTGCGACAGCAAGTTTTTTGCCAGTCAGGCGTGTGACTTTATTGTTCAGTGTGCTAACAATGTCAGGGAGCCTTTTCACTTATGCAGTTGGCCGCTGGCCAGAAGGCAGGAACATTTCCCAGGTAAACTGATGGCCAAGGAAATGCTCAGTGAGCATGCAGTTGAAACACTCCACAATGCATTGTACCTTGGTCTTGGCGAATTTCAGTGTACCTGTGACAAATGGCAAGTTTTGTCGTTTTCCATTTCTTTGGTCGCAATTCCCATGAACTCGCAGCCAGGGTCAACTTGCAGCACCTGGGGCCAAGTCAAAGTGCTGCACCTGTAAATTGACAGGAAAGCCTTTGCAACTTCAGCAGAGTCTTTTGCAGTCAGAGTCTCATCCTCTCTGTAATGGCTGGTAACATCGACAACAGTCAGCATGTATTTGTAGGCTTCCTGGCCTCAGGGCAGTTTGTCATGTGGCAGAAAAAGAAGGTCTACCTGATGGACTGAGTTGGGTGATGACACATCGAATTTCAGGCAAGGAACAATGTGTGGGGCAGGGGGAGAGATCTGCCAGAGAGCCTGTTTGATAAGCCACTGCTTGGCTGCTTCTTCAAGTACTTTTGCCACTTCTGCTACTACCTATCCAGTAGCTGGGGGCTGTAGTAGACTTTGGCGAACTTGGCATCCATTATTTTACCCCCGTGAAAGTTTAAAGAAAATGAAACGCAGCAAAGCTGAGCACGAGCATGCCGCCTACTACAAAAAGCAGCTCGCCCTTTTACTGCTGCTTGCTGGGTTGATGAATGTTAGAGAAACGGGGCTCTTTGGGAGGGGAGATTTGCCAGTCTTGATGTGTCTGATTATAGAGTTTGAAAGCATAATAAGTGTTTGTGAAGTTCTGTTTTGCTTGTTCCTTGATTTCTCTGTTGGATTCGATCCAGTCAAGAAGCATGCTGCAGTTGTGAGTGTATTTTAGCATACATGTAGCTGCCTGGTAATCTTCAAGAGCCTTTTGAGGCTGCATGTTCTCTTCTAACGCAGCCTTCCCATTGCCAGTGAAAGCAGCATTGTTAAGAACCGCTCCACCGATCATCGCAATGCTGGCCATTTATTTCAACAAATTGTTAGAAGAATCTTCTGGTCCTCAATTCTGTTTCAGTGCGGCACTGTTTGCCATGGCATTAGTGAACTTGGCATAGTTCATGACGTTGCTGCTTGGGTCAGTGGTCATGTTCTCTTTAACCACTTTTTTCCCAATTGGTGACCTCCATGATTGTTTTCATAAGCTTGTTGTTGGACATGGTGAATATGTAAGCTGCATTTTTTAATTAAGTCAAAAAATTTAGTCAGCTTCTCAACAGGGGTTACATAAGAACCATTCTCCTTCTTTAAATTTATACCCATTGCCTGAGTCATATCCAAAATAATATTTGCATATTCGTTTTTCTTCTTTTGGCTAAGTTAATGGTGCAGAAATGAGAGAGCAGACTGTTTTAAAAACCTTTTAATTCAAAGCAGCCCTATTCCAAAAATAGCAACAGTGCTGATGAAAACTTGTCTCTTGACCAGTAGGATGGTGATCACAATCTTTTTTGAGCTCATTCCTCAGAGCTTAACGTATAGCAACAGTCAACGCAAAACCCACCAAATCGCCCAAATTCGTCATTTAGAGCCGCAGAAACGACAATACACAGCAACTGAGGTACGTTTACATTTATTTTGAGCTTTAACTTAGACATTCCTCCATATAAGTTTACGATATTAAGACTCTTCAACATTCTTCCATACATTTCTTTATATTTCGAACATAAACAGACACACTGCTTGTGTGGGCGCCCTGTGGTTTGTGTCAAGAAGACTTGACCTTTGTTAGAGCTCTGCGATAAACAAGTGGTAAGCACTATCATTTTAATGATCAATTCAGTCACTTAACTAAGAATTGCCAAAATAAGGAGTCAGATTTGAAATTTATTCCACAGCAAATGCTGTTACATATTAATTAAATGATTTGGCCTATCTTCTTAGTCTTGTGGAATAGGGGCAAGGGGCTAAAATACTTTATTAAAAGAAATTTTTGTGTTATGATTTGACCGGCCAGAAACGAGGTATGTCCGAGCTAAAATTGGTTTGGCCGGTCATCTTGACCGGCAACTAGGTGGCCGTTATTTTCAGCCCTAATCTTTTGCTTCCAAGCGCTTAACCTGCTCTTGTGTCAGCTTCATGCCAATGGCTTATTTGGATTTGCCTGTAGAAACCAGAATTGCAAGCTCTTCAGAGAGGGCTGGTATGTCAGGTGTTCAACTCAGGCCTTAGCTGATTCAAAAGAGTCAGGCTCAGCCTCCATGTTCATGACTTACACCATCACAGCGGCATCACCCATTGTATATATTGTAATTATTTTCTTTTATTTCAATTGTGAAAGGGTGGTGCAACGAGAACACCAGGTGGGAGAACTCGTGCTCTTTCGGCTTTGCAATTAGCTGCTTGGGAAAGCTTGCCAGTGTATTCTTCAAAGATAGCATTAATGTCTTGATGGTGTGCAAAACAGCATGATTGCAGCCACATTCTCTCAGAAAGGTTTTGTGACACTAGAGAGCTGCTGGGTCAGCACCTACATGCTGATGCCAGCATGGTGAGCGGACAAGCCAAGCTTGACCAGCTACCCGGGCTGCCCTTTCACGTGTTTCTTGGCAGCACAGTCGTCAAGGACAATGAGAGAGTTGGTGCCTTTGTGAAAAAACTGGCCACTTTCAGCCAAAGTTCAAACTGGTTCTAGTGTTATTGCCAGGATCCATTTCAATTCTGCACAGATTCTAGCTGTCTGTTTATTATCATGTTGAACTGGGAGTTGGAGATCACAAATATGTGGCAGTTCACGATGCCCAAGCCTTTGCCGGCCTGCTTGATTTCAAGCTGGACACTGTGGTGTTCAAAAGGTGCACATCACTGCCGTGCATTTTTTGGCTGGCCATTGAGTGCAGATCAATCAGAATCCCAAAGTTATTTTTAGTGTAGAACTTTTTCAGATTCGTGTGGCTTTTTTCCTTCATAAAGAAGTGGCTAACCTTGTGCCAAATGTCCTGGCATTTGATGCCTTCATTGTACAGCATGTTGGGCGAGCCACTGATTGTGATGCTGACTTTCTTCAGGGTGGGGAAGATGTATTTTTCTGAACTTCTTGTCCCACTGGCATATGGCTCCACAAACAGGAGGAAGAAGCCTTTCATGGACCTTCTTTGTGAGTCAATTTTGATATTCACCATTGTGTCAATGCCTTTCCTAATCAGGACCACTTTATAACGACTCATGTGGTTATGGGCAAAGTCCTTGCTGCTGTTGTTGATACTTCTTGCCTTGTCTGCAAGCATCTTGCTGCAGATCATACTTGAACTGGATGTTGGTCAGCTTGTATTTCAGCTTGGTTGAGTACGTAGGAGCCTTTGACTACTTGACTACTAAAGCTTCTGCAAGGGTCACTTCTAATATGAGGTCATTGTAAAGAGCCTGGGGATAGAAAACGCCATGTTTGGCCAGGATCTGATGGTTGAAATTGGTGCGATACTTGGTTCCGTAAACTTTGTTCAGTTTGTTTTCAACGTTGATGCCCAAAGTTTTCTTGTCCCCCGATTTTGAGCAGATCTTACATGCATAAATCCTCGCTCTAAATAACATTGGGGATCATATTGTCCTGCCTTTCTCCCAGTAAAAACAGGTCCTCATAACCATCTGGTTCTTGGGAGGCATGGTGGCCTCATGGTTAGCACGCTTGACTCTGGAGCGAGCGCTCAGGATTCGAGCCCTGGCTGGGAACATTGTGTTGTGTTCTTGGGCAAGACATTTTACTCTCACGGTGCCTCTCTCCACCCAGGTGTATAAATGGGTACCAGTGAATTCAATGCTGGGGGTAACCCTGCAGTGGACTCCATCCATCCCATCCAGGGGGGAGTAGAAATACTCCCACTTGCTTCATGCTACAGAAACCGGGATAAGCTCCTGCCTGATGGGCCACTTGGCCCAAATGCAGACTTAAACTACCTTACCAAGGATCTTGTATGTCTTGTATGTCTGACCGTTTCTTGCAGGATCGTGCTCTCAGACATCAAAACCATCTGGTTCTAAACCAGAACGTTATTGGCATGCCAGAAAGGTCGATGTTAAAGGGAAGCACCAGTGAGCCTGGCACAAGTACCTTGTTTGTTCAGCTTGGGCTCATGAACATACAGCATCTTGCCGGGGCTGGCATCAGAGGGGTTGAAAGTGATGTGCTTGACCGCGTGGGGGGCTTTCATGGTGCTTGATGTCTTTTCTCTGTGCGTGGGGCAAAGGCTCTTTGGCTCCTTGGACATTTCTTGTTCACAGGAGAAAATGATATATACAGGCTGGTACATTTTGTTAATTAAAAAATGGGTGCAGTAAGAATAGATCTGACCATAAGCACAACCCTGCCAATGACAATTATGTTTCGCCCTATGAAGACAATGATGCTTATGATTATTACTCGGCTAAAGATGATGAGGGGTACAACAATGAAGAGGATGATGACCGGCTCCTCTTTGATGTCGGGGGGTGCATGGCGCTAATGAGATGTATGACCTTGACACCTCCAGGTACCTGGTGGTATACAACTGGCAGTTTAGGGAGTGGGTGCGCGTAAACCCCTCCCTAAGTGCTGCACCTTATCGGGGTGGGGAGGTTTGTGTGCCTTAGTGACCCTGGAAGCTATATCAGCGGGGACTGCAGTCCCTGGTAGGTTCAACCTTGCTGGGCAGGTTCCAGGTGAAAGGTCTGACGAACTGCAGCACCTGGCCCTCCAGGTTGGGGGTTGGGCGAAGGGCCAATAACCCTTCCCTGTAAAACAACTCATATTACGGAAACCGCTAGTACTTTTCAGCAATTGTATGGGACCGAAGGAGAGACTGGCCAGGTACCTCAGGATTGTGATATCGTGTTCACGGACTACCAGAGCTGGATGACATCGGAGGGTGAAAGACACTGTGAAGCCCCCCGACCGATAGAGTCGAGAGGACAAAGGCGGGCTGGAAGTCCTGGGAGGAAGTGAGAGCCATGGCCAAGGATAGGGACAAGTGGAGGAAGAGTAGTGCGGCCTTATGCGCAACTGAGTGCGAAGAGGATAGGTGAGGTGAGGTGCGCATAAACCCACCTGTGCGCTTTTTTGCAGCCGACCTGGGCGACCTGGATCACCAAAAAGCCAAAGATTTGTAAATCAATGACCACTTAGATGACTTCCCCGCTGAAAGAGAGAAACTGGTGCAAGCTCATAGGGCCAAACAGTGGTGGCAGCTGCGGCAGGCCAAGCGGAAAGCCAGCCACCCATGCTTCCTCACGCAGTGGCTGTACTTCTTCACGCAGTGAACAGTCTCAGGCTGTGAAGCATCCATCCCCTTTGTATGCCGAACGCCTCCTGGGCACCTCCGAATGTCGCATCCTGGGCATGCAGACGATGTAAATACGGTTGCGCAGCGCAGGCCCCATCCATGATAACAGCCATGTGCAGGGCCCGTATTTAACTCCGAGTTTCATTTGTTATTATACCCACAATGGGTCATCTCGGTGAGAATCAATACGGAAATCCTGTCACACACATCAAATTGAGTGTGCTTTTTGTTCGTTGGCTCCAACATTTCCTGTCAGAGCCAAAAACACAAGCCTCCACGCTGAAGTTATTTTTTTTTGTCGACATCTGCTTGCGAAACAAACTTCGATTGATATGTGTTGGGAAACTGCCCAATGAACTGTGTCCATGCCTTTTGCTACGCTTGCTTTCATTTTTGACGCCGGTGTTTGCATCCATTTTTGAAATTTCTCGCCATGTCCATTTTGAAGAGGTTATATTTGTACAATATATAAAATGGTTGTCCTGATGATTGTCATGCAAATGAATGGGGAGACTGTCTACTTCTACCAGCTGATCCCAAAACTGCATTTCATGCAACTGTTATCTTGTTCTCTTTACAATTCTTGGAGAAATAAAAAAAACAAAGGCTTGGCAAGCTTTGGAGATGGAAAAAAGAGATGGCTCTGTATCTGTTGGTAGAATACCTCCAGGGTATTATACTTAAGTCCATTTGGCGATGGACGTAGGAAACCTTTTCAAACCTTATAAATATGAATTGAATATACATACAAGTTATAAATATAGATATAAAAAATATACATACTCAGATATCAGTCTATCATGAGAAGTTTTTGATTTCAATGGCTTGCCGCTTGAATTCGAATTTGAATTAACTTGAATTTTTTTTTTGGACAGTGTCCTCTGCAAATGTGTTGCTGTCCGCCCCAGAAATATGGAGTTGCTTCAACGTAAAATCTCTATCCACAGCTGCCTGACTTTTGGCTCCAGAAAATAAACCTAAATAAACAACTTTACCTTCAAAAAAATAATAAAAGGGCTCTCTCAGCCATTAGATTTCATGCTTGAGACATTGCAGTGTCTACATTTACATTTCTTTTGAGAAGAGAGTATTGGCAACCACTTGCAGGTTCATTCGTCTCATTGCATCAATATTGTTTGGTATAACAACATAAGCTGGTTTACCCACTAAACCATCAAACATCTGGTATCTATGCAAAAGTTGATGTCCATGAGGATGATTCTTTTGTTTTTTCATGCTTTGATCAAGCACTCTGTCATGGCTACAACCCATGATGTTTAAATGCCTTTAGCCTGCCACCCACTCTGGTCTGGGCACCCTTTATTTGAATGAACATAAAGCATTCTTTTTTGGCATTTTTTGTTTCGCACTTTTTACATTGGTATTTCCTGTGAGTGTGGGGTGTGTGACATTGTATATATAAAGGTTTTACCACAATCTTTGCAAAGATAAGCACGAAACGACCACATGCTGGGCGAACATTTTGCTGTCATAAGATATGTACTTTCTGCCTCCAGCTTCTTTGGGATTTATTGATTCAGCCTGCAGCAGCTCACAGGTTGTAATTTCTTCAGCTATGTCTCTCCAAACCTTGTTACATGTACGATCAATCGTCGATGTTTAATTAGGATTTTTGTGTCGCGCTGCCCCAAGTAGTAGATAAAACAAGCAAATGAATACTGAGAGACTACTCCCATTTGACAAAGGTGACTGAGCTGGGTTGGAGTAGTCTGTCGGTATTCATTTAATTCTTTCATCTACTACTCAACTTAATTTTCACTAACAATACATGTACCCAAACCGACCAATTTGACTAACAAAAGATAGATTGAAACCAACCAATGACTTATGACAAACTTGATATGAGTATTTCAGCCAATACCATCATTAACTGACCAATCGCTTTCAACGGACCAGACTTGTAACATCATCGCCTGACAAACACTATTCATTTGACTCTGAAGATTCATGACTTCTACTCAGGTTGTCAAAACACCAGTCACTAACAACTGTTCTTTTCAGAACTACCCTCACTTGGATGATCACACAATAAATTATGACCTACTGATACTCCTGCAGTGCACACACATACATTACTTACATAGTATTACATGCACATTTACACGAAATGGTGTAGCATGGTCTGTTCTGAGAGACGTTAATGGAAGAACCAGGACGGGTTAATTACTTTCCATTAAGAGCCAAAACATTCCAGACTATTGACATCTACTCAACAAGCGGCTGTGGACAGTTACTTTCATTTCAAGGTGGAATCGTAAACATTACACTGCACTTTAGACAACGTGTAAGATGAGCAATAGTGTGAAGTAACCGTAAAACCAGCTGTGGTGTTACCCAAGTCAGAGCCAGCGCCCCCACAGAGAGAACTCCCGACCTTAATAATCTTTCCTTGACATCTGACGTTAAGTCTACAAAAAGAGGTACACCGAGAAAATTACCTATGATGCCTGCAACAACTAAACAGTCAAAAAGTACTCTTAGAATTGAAACACCTTCTCCCGTTTTGCCTGAGGACACAGCGCATGCAATAATGATGGAAACGCCCCCAGATTCCAAGCGTAAAACTGGAAAACGTCGTTACAAGCCAAGAACACCCTTGGTGACAAGGCTACGAAGCAATAAACTTTGGAAACCTTACTAAACTAGAAAAACTGGTTTCTACTTCAAGGAATATAATTATACAACAAGAAAACCCCGAGTGTATTCATTCATCATATACTCTACATGATGGTTTCAAACATCCTGGACGACCATTGCAACAACTGTGATGACACGGTCAGGCAGGTCTACTGGAGTTGTCTGGCCTTCTTGTTATATAATGTAATTCAAAGAAAAGAACCTACTGCCCTCCAAGACAATCAAAAGTTGACAACATACTTAAATGATTAATTTTGCTAGTTACTCAGGATGAAAACCAACCAATCGCATACCGGGTCTGGCATGATCTGTTAGATATTTTGGATTTCATGGCCCCTGAGGATCAAGACTGGATCGATGAAGGTACTCTTGAAGATGAAAAAGAAAAGATTCTCGAAATCATTATGCAACCTAATCAGATCTGTCAAACCAGTTGGTACTGGTTAGATTTGATCGTTAACGGAGTTGATGAAATTGACCGATAAAGATCTGGTTTGACATCATCATTAACAAGATTGACAAGTAAAAACTGTATAAAGGTTCTGCGATTGCAGTCTCACGTTAGTTTCAAGATGAGTTACTCAAAGTGTGGACTTTGCCTGAAAGACCTTGAAGTCATCAGACCCGCTTTGGGTATACCTTACATTCGATGTGTGGACTGGAAGTTATGTCCCTTCTTCTGCCGCACGAAGATAGTATACATTCTTATCAAGAGTGTCTTTTTAACGTTGTATACCTGAATACAAAGTACATGAATGTGGACATGCATGTGGACAGATCTGACAAGAATCCATTCCGACCCTACTTTACCTGCAGAAGAAAAGAAATGTGTAGATTCTTCCAATGGGCTGACCAGCTACCTGTGGATGCTTCTGAAGGATCATCTCCACCACAAGTGGACGAGCTCAACAAATACATTCCAAGACCCAAGCTACAAAGACAATTTGCCATGTCAGAAAACTGACATCCTTGATCATTTACGTTCATTTATAATATTATAATGATCATTACTTTTGTTTGTAAACTTTGCCTATACGTAATAAATTTTGTTATTTATTCACTTGAAAATGTTTGTTGGTATTAATTTTCTCTACAAAAACTTTCCATTACGTTTAAATTATCTCGTTAAAACCAGTTTGACTGGTTTTCTAACAGATTGTGTCGCCATTTTCAATCATCAAATCCAACCGGTCTCAAACCCAGTCTGACCAGTTTGACAGTGCTCCGTCATTGGTTCTCAGTCAAGTCTTTGTTCTCTCTCTATATAAGCGTGATATCACCCGGATGGTTGGGTGGTACGTTCACTCCACTACAACACACACATCCCTCTTAAAAACTCATGTAATATTCAATAATAAAACTTTTAAAACAAAACAATATATGTATAATATTTTTCTCCCTCTCAATTTCCATCACATCTACCTACGCGGCCTGTATCTCATTACCTGTAAATCCCACCAAACTCTCCCATATAACTACATGGTCTGCATTTCACTAAACCCCAGAAAACCCCCCATATACCTACATGGTCTGCATCTCATTAAACCGGTTTTAGATTCATTGCTCATTAAAGGAACACTGTCACGGGAGTTTTCCTGTTTTCAGCTTCATTCGTTGCTGAAGTCTTTACCTGGTACCTCTACTCGTTCCCAAAATGCTCAAATGGAGTAAAAGAAACATATCAAACGAATGGTGGCTCAGAGAGCAAACCATAATGAATTTCTGGCAATATTTTCAAGGAATGCCTCTAGAATTTGACGAAACCGGCTAGTTTTTTCAAATTTCAATCCATTTCCATCCTTGCCATACTAAGGGCTAGGCGGCAATAAATGGTTTCGGTGTAGTGATTAAGTCCTAGATAACAAAACTGCATCATTATTTTTGAGCTTCCATCGATGCAGGAACATATTTCGGCATTGTAAAATGACGCTAAATACTGTGACAGGGCCCCTTTAATTCTAGGCTGCTGAATTCATGAATAAATTGGTCTAGTCCTCCGTCTCATACTACTTTCCCTCCTGACATGAATGAACCCATGTTTTTTTAATGTTTTGTATTTAAATTTTTATGGTTTCGTTTTCTAAGATTAGGAGATTGCCATCAAATTTTCCAGGTTGAGAGTGGATTTTCTAGTCAGCTCAAGATATGATGATGTCAGTGACTGGAAGTGACATTTTACTTCGTTAGCAATGTGCAAAAATCCATCTGTGGGCCCATATGTTTTCAGCTGTACGTTAGTGTTGGAGGGAGTGTGGTGCAATGATCCCAAACAACAGTTTTGAAGTACATTGTAGGTTTTTAACTGAATAATATTATTAGCTAACATTTGACTGGTATTTTATAGCTGAGATTGGTGGTCATGATGCAGAGAGGTTTACAAGCTTTGTAAAAAACAAGACTCTTTTCCCTTCTGTAAGTATATCTACTCTTAGTTGTTAATGATGGCCTGTTGTGTGAATTGAATAAATTTCACCTTATTTAAACTGCCTAATAATTCAGAAGGTTTAATTTTCTTCTTTGGCACACATTTTTGGGTTTGGTGAGTAATGATATGGTAGCAAATTGGTCAAAATAGTTGATTCCCTTCAAGTTAAAGGTACCCCATCCAAAAATGGCCGTTTTTCACTGATAATCCAGGTTTAAAATGCCGGAAGAGCCAGTGTAACTTACATATTTCTTTCAAAGCCCACCACAAAACACTCAGCCATCTTTGACAATATTAAGTGGTCCAATTCGTATCACCATACATGAAGTACTTATGGAATTACCAAAGATAACTGCTGACTTTTCATCTTCTAGGTTAAAGATGGCAGGGTGTTTAATGGTGCATTTTAAAAGCAGCAAGGCAGCAATGATCTCCAATTGATCCCTCTCCCTAGATTTTTATGGCCTTCTGGGCGGCTTTTTTTACAACCTATTGAGATATACATGTATGATAATGGATGGAAGCGGGATGGCAATTAATATTCTCTTTAAAACTCAGGTCAAAGCAACAGGACATCTGTCACGAAACTAAACATTTTGCAACACAATAATAATACTAATAATAATAGTAATGGTAATGGTACATGTAATGGTGATGGTAATGGTAATGATGATAATAATAATAACAAACTTTATTAAAACTTCACAATAATTACTTACAAGATTAAAAAGGCCAAAGAACATTTGAATAATTATTATTGCTGGCAAGCGCTAGCGAGACAGCACACTATTCTTATCAATAAGGGGAGAAATCCAAAATTTTGTCGGATGTGAGACTCGAAGCTTGCGCAGTAGAGCATTATCCGGGATAGTTGAAGTGACAATCATGCCCAAATCACATGGCTGACATATAATCCGAGATCCACACGTTGCCATAAAACTCTTTATTTGCTTTTGTGATCATTTATCAAGGTCACGAACGGAAAGAGATCAATTTGTGTTTGGCTGCTTTTATAAATCCACCGCTTGAGAATTCACAGCATGACATCCAAAATTTACGGATCAGTGATCCTGTCAAAAGAATCCTTGACATGTGAATAAATTGCTCATGGCTCTTTGAACAACCTTGAGCCATTCTAGCCCTGCATGCATGGCACGGCTGATTTTTCTTGAAGCAGAGAATATATTACAATAGGGGCGCTTATTACAATGGGAACTCTTATTGGAATAGGGGCCCTCATTAATAAAAACACATTCAAAGGGGGACCCTTGTTCGAAAGGGGGCACTTACCATAACTATACAAGTACCTACAATGTACATGTAACTTGACATGTTTTAGTATGTCGTATTGCACCTTAACCTCTACATGTACAAAGGCAAATGTAACTTACTCTTGATGCAATGGCTTTTTGACATTGTTCTGTTGCAGAATGTTACTACTATTTATATCAAGGAGGTCCTTGAACAGCAGGTACAGAATTTTAATTAAGTAAGGGAGTGAGAATGAATGTGACAAAAAGCAGCATTCAAATTTTAATTTAAGAAAAGTACTTTGCAGTGTTCGTGTTATGGACGTCTTACATGTAGTTGTGGTTTTAAAATGTCTGAGTGTGTGGTTTGAGAAGATATCCACCCCCCCTCCTGATGGAAACTTTTACTTTCTCATCCCACATCCACTCCGAATTTCCTGTCTAGAGAGTTAATGGTGAACCAGCTGCTTCCCTTTGAAATTTCATGTTTTTAACGTTCATTCCTAAACCTCTTAGCTGGTTAGGAGCAGCGACCTTTTTGCAGTATTCTGTAATAGTAGGTTAATATCTATGTAGTATCCCATGGTTGTGCATTCAATTCTGCTCATGGCATTCCTTACTCACAGCAAAACAAAGTGCTTGCACAAATATTTACAAGATAATTTTACAATACGTCAAGGCTTCTACATGTACATCCAATGTTTGATAGTTGTCACCTTCCTTTAAATATTCTTTGGGCATTGCTAATGACATACTTTGGTCTTTCTTTGCTATTTTGAATTTTTTGGGTAGGATTATAACAATTATTGCTACCAGTGCACTGGACCACACACCTTTTTTTGCACAAGTTTGGGATATCGTATTCTAATAATTATGCTAAAATAACTAATTCGTTGAAAAAATTCATGCCAAAAAACGGGCGCAACATATTATCGTTCTTCTTTCAGAATACTTTTGCACTGCTTTCATAGCAAGCATGCGTTTCTTTCAAAGATCTAGGATATCTGACAAAAGTTTTAATATGTAATTTTCAAAGCCAACAAAATTTGTTCACTACGCAGCGTTTGGAATTCACTACCTATTAATAGCTTGAAAGCCTTTGAATGAAACACCAAAGGATTTTAGTACGGCTATTTCATTCAAGTTATCATGGTTATTCCAGGAAACAAAAAAAGAGTGTCAGAATTTAAATCAGCTATTAGCAGAAATGCAATAAACGAGAAAGGCTTATATTTGCTCTCACCACTTGCAAAGTTGAAATTGTGATGGCAAGTGCTCCTGCTCGGCAGCTTAACAGTAAGGTATGTATCCTGTGCTCTACTTAAATTGTGTTTAGTCAAAGGGTGAACATTCAAGTCTTGCATCGAATTCAAGTAAGAGTGCTAATATTTCTTTTTTTTTTCTGTTTGACTCGTGCAGACTATTCAAAGTGCTCTTGTAAGCAAAGGGTTACCCATCGTTCAAGAAAAAATTAATGTTCAGTGATCTCAGTTAAAGTGACCTATAACACATATCGCAAGAAACAAGAGACCCAGACAAGCTGTGGTTAGAAATATGTGCGAAACAAGACGTGTGACAAAGCCATGTAGAAAATCAAAAGGGTGGCTTTCTTCAGTTGCAGTTGTGGAAGAGAAAGTTAAGGAAAACGAGTGTGAAGAAGACAAAGATAGTGCCAAAGGAACAGCGAATAACAATTCTCAAAGAAAGAAAAAAGATCTATTGGCCTGTAATATTGTATTGGATAGCTCTGCAATCAAGAGATGGCCTTAGGCCCGGTCCAAACGCCGCTCCACTCATGTGCCGAACCAAACTCAACAAAGTTCGACTTTAGAGCGACTTTGGAGCAACAGCTGATTCAGACGGCATACTTGCGTCGAACTTAATTCGGGAAGCTCGTGGTAAACAATTTTCGACGAGAAAATATGCGTTCTGAATTTAAAAACTCTGTCCAAATGGAAAAGATGTGACTAATGTCTCGCTGTCCAAGCAATATTTAGGGAAGCAAATTCAATCGCAAGGTTCCTTGTTTGTATTTAGACAGGTTTTGTCCCGGTAAATACGACCTGTTAAAGGGAAATCTCATAAGCTGGGCTAGTATCACGAAGGAACAGCAAACAATGAATTTGCGCCAAAAAAACTAGCTCAAACAGTCCCGATTCTCGAAAATCGAAGGCAAGAAGGGAGCTCCGAAACGTGACAGAATATTTTGCTGTCTTTATTTTTAGCGACGACTTCGAGCTTCATGCAGAACTGGTCACGCCACTCAATTTTGAGCCAATCACGAGTGTCGGTATATGAAAAATACATTAGAGTAATTTATGCGTTAGGTTCGGCACATGAGGAGAACGCCGTATGAATCAGCCGCCGCTCCAACGTCGCATAGTGCGGCAGACCCTGCCGAATTTAATGTTGTTTGCCGCTCCAAATCTAATCTGCCGAACCGAACTGATTCAAACGCCGCTCTTTTGCCGTACTTAACTCATCAGTTAGGTTCGGCGCATGAATGGAGCGGCGTTTGGAACGGGCCTTAGAATGTCAACTATTCCAGTTCACGCAGTGCTTCTGGACTCAAGCATGGAAGTGACAGCTAAATCTGTACAAGAATGTATGAGGTGAAAGGAAGAAAATGCAGTTGCTCCCTTGTGCACAACAATAAACCACAATAACAGCTTCTTGCAAAGAAAAGTTGTGCATCGTTTCAGCATTGTTTAGAGGCGCTAGAATCTCAGGTATTAGAAGAGCCTGTTCCATCAATTCATGGCAGCGAACTTGTCATCCGCCTGCAAGTTGGAAGTCCTTCCAGAGGCTAAGAACTTTCAAGAAATTTTGGAAAACAGCTTACTTCCGACTGGTGTGACATACTTCTGCGAGTACTTCTTGCATATTTTAAATTGCAGAAGTAAACAACTCGAAGAGAAAGTCATGTGCTTGATTGGGGAGCCAAACAGAGGGGTAATTCCTGCTAGGTATTTGCTGTTTTTTTGTTTTGTTTTTTATTTGTTCTTGTTTTTGACAGCTTCATCAGGTAGAAAATATCAGCGCACACTAGGAAGTGTTCACTCGACTTTGTACAATTTATTGAAGTTGGAAATACAGAAGCTCGAGCCAACAGGAAATCCAATGTCCCATGTTCATCACCTGCCAAACGGAAATGTATTTTGGGGAAGAGCACAATGCAGCAATGGATGCACGTTTATGCAAGTTCTAAAGTCTTGACCAGTTCCAGGAGTGCAGCACTCACTGCGTGACAGTGCAATGGATTCTATTGTGTGGGCAAACAGAGTCATGCGTGCTCCAGTTGATGAGCGTCCCCCTCCAATGCTTGGATCAGCTGCAGAGCCAAATAAATTTGATGAAGAAGAAAAAGATGGAATCAAAACAATGAATTTGGAGGACAGTGAATTCGACCAGGAAGCGCTGAAGAAGGCAACTCGTGGAAGAAGACGACGACATATCTGAGGGACAAGACAACCAAGTACATTTGGATGCCAAATCAATGTTTTCTGACGGACAGGAGAGTACGCTTGAAAAGATATCTGAGCTTTGAGATCAGCAGCCATGCAACAGCCTGAGACAAGGGCAAGTGGGGCTCACTGCAGCTGGAGTGGAGTGTCACACGAAGGAGAGAGAAACTGAAACACAATGGGCAAAGGCAGGGATTCTTACTGAGACAAGACAACATTGGATATCTCTTGAAATGATTCAAGGGGAAGGTGCTCACTTGCTGGAGATGGTTGAAGGCCCATACCATCCCAGAATTAAACATTCAAGGGAAGAGTACTTCACGAAAAAAAGGAGAAGAGCAGAAGAATTTGCAGCATAAAGCATCCAAATATTATGAGAACGAGTGGGTTTGGGCAAAGGAAAAGAATTGTGACAGCTACAAGAACAAGAGGAAACTGCAAGGGATGGCAATGTCAAACGCCCTGTGCATTGTATGATTGGAGTTACCGTGGAAGCTTTTAAGTTGAACTATAAACAAGATGAGTTACCTGGCCTTTCCATACTTGTAATCATGGAAAGGAAGTAAAGAGAAATGGATTTGAAGTGGATTTCCAGGATGCAGGCTGAACTTGTTACGAGCATATGGTAACCCATGCCATACCCATTCGAAAGAGAAGAGCAAAATCTAGAAAATGGCCATCCCAAACAAGCACTCTAGTACCCAAGAATGGAAGGCTAACAAACTTTTTTAAACTTAGCCAACAATGAAAATCAATGTTATCATACATAAAACAGATGTTTCCAAAAATATGTAGACATTTGGTGCTAAGTTATCAACTTTAGAAAGAGAAAGTATCCCAAGCAATGCCAACTGATTTAAGCCTGTTGAGAACTGAAGAAACTAAATGTCATTACTAGAATTGCTGTATTTACGCCCCGTGTTCCTAGAGAAGTTGTTTGTAGCATTTCATCCGATGGAGGTTTAATGTAAGTGGCCTTGATTAAACAATACACTATTTTGCTTTAGAAAACAGTCCTAAGAAAGCATGAGTGCTGATTGGTTAAAAATTGTGTCTGTATAACTCGCTGGAGACATAGAACTAGCACGCACTGTTGACGTAGTGATGGCGCGAGCAAAGAGAATTTACATTTTGATATCCAAAGTTAACAAGTTGTTTTCCTTTTTCTCGTCCTGGTGTTTTCTAAAAGAAATAGAAAACATGTACTTCGTGTTTCTATCGAGTTATACAAACACTCGTGAAAGTTTGGGAGAACTCGAAAAAGCTGTGGAAACACTCGCCTGCGGCTCGTGCTCCCACAGCATTTCTCATTCTCTGAAACTTCCACTCGTGTTTGTATAACTCGATAGAAACATGGTACATGTTCTCTATTTCTTAAATGGTTTAGTACATTTTGAACATTCTGGCTGTGTGATTTAAGAGAGAGTTTGGTTTTCGCCTTTTTTGAAAATAAAAGTCTGGATCGATAAGAATAGCTGTCTTCTTACATGTAAATATTTATCCTCTTCTGGAGCTAGTAGCCGAATTTTCCCTCCAGTAAAAGAATCGGTTGTTTTCGAAGCACTTTTGCATTTGAAATTAATGGGTATAGTGAAGATGTTGTGTTCTTCGGGGGCCGACTCATCGTCATTTTCTTCTTGTTCTGGCGAGGACCCTGATTTGTCTGAAAGTCGTTATCAAACATCCATTTGTAGCACCAATCCCTTCTCGCCATGAAGGGTTTCCAGATATTTGTGCACCTTGGCCGCGACCTCTTGCCATCTTTGCTTTTGGTAATCCACTCTTGGCACAACTGAGCTATGCTTCTGGTCCTCGGAGATCATGCCTTGCGCGTTGCTACTAAGTTTCTTGGGGCTGACTGTCTCCACTATTTGTTGGTAACAAGTCATGTTATTTCCCTATCACGTCAAACACTAATTTGTTCATCAGCTCACCAAGTTTGTTTTGCTGGCTGCATTCCTTGTGACTAAAAGTCGCAATCTCAAGTTGGTTTCAAGTTAGGGTGAATATGGTTGATATAACCATCTAACACCTGCATACTTGTGTCAGTAAGGAAAAGAGAATCAAAGCCATACTTTCCTGCTGTCTTGAACATTTTCTGATCGATGAATCCCCCTTTGGTCTTTGCTGTGTACTCCATCCCAACGTTCAAAAACTGATGGGTTATTGGGCAGGAACCTTTCACCTTGATAAACAAATACACCACAAGAAACTTTGTGGCAAAGGACAGCTCTAATAGGGATATCGAATGGTCCCATCCAATTTGAAAGTGCTCGTAAAATTTGGCCTTTGCTCAAATTGCTTGCAAAAATTGGATGAGTGCTCGCATACTCGTGATCGCATGCTTGAATTTTCGTTAAAATTCCCTGCCGTGTAGCTTAAGCATAAGTTGCCTCTTGAAAACAAAAAACTGACCCTGGAAACAGTGTTTCCCGTGTGGGAAACTGGGAAATATTGGAGAAACATGCGTGCGCCATGAATGTTTCTGGAAAAATGCCTCCCCATTTTGTTGAAACTGACCAACCTGAGTTCAGTCCCAGGTAGCAGGGTAGCCCTACCTGAAACAATTCGCCCTCTTGAGAGGGAACCTACTTGCTTGTAAACAACGCCTTAGAAAGCTTCAGATCCCGTTTAGCATCCACCCACTGACTCTTGTTACGTCAAGTGAAGTAATTTTGCAGCAAACGGTTATTAAACAAGGGATAGTTGGCTGGAAGCTACTGGGAATGGTTGAACCGCGATAAGGCCTCCTGCTGCCCTGCTATGTGCCTGTTGTCCTGTTTTGAAATTGTCAGCCAGATAACTTGGCACTAAACAATGTTTTAATAAAGAGATATTACAGCTGGCGGAAAATTTACGAAGTGCTCGTTGCTCGCCATTTGTAATTTCTAAAGTGCTCGCTGCTCGCATGAGAAAATTGATCACTGCTCGTGCTCGCAAAAATAAACGCACTGCTCGCATGCTCGCAAATGCTCGCAAAGACCATTCGATACCCCCTCTAGAAGTGATATTGTAGCTGGTTTATCCTTGCATAGTTTAAGTATATTCTTGTAGTGAGACAAGTAACTTCCAAAAGCTCTTCTAGCATGGCCCAATGTCCCTTGTATTCTAAGGTGTCAATGTTGAGTTCATTGATCCATTGTAACTGCATCATTTTCAAAACTGTTCTACGGGCTCTTTTCAGATACATAGACTATGACTAGTCCCTCTTTTGCTCAGTCTGTCGTACGTGACACGAAAGAAAACTGCAAAAAAATGGCCGCATGAAATCCTGGGTCCCTCTTTCGCTTAGTCCATCATGCATGACGTGAAAGAAAACTGCGAAAAAAAATGGCTGCGTGAAATCCTGGGGGCGAGAAGCACGCTAGGATTTTACATGGTTTTCTTTTGTGTCAGGCACGGCGGA
>JAHPZR010026463.1:62500-67500 GCA_019787425.1 Platygyra sinensis
GGTGGCATGTAGATTGACTGGCGGATGAGTGATGTATGTGTCTCAGACCAATCAGATTAAAGCCTCTATGAAAGCTACATCTAAGTGCCCCTTGCATCAGTTGCAATGCCAGCAAGCGTGCAAGCAGTGCCGATTCTGCTGACATCAGCTCAACACTGCTTTGGTAATATGGCAGAGAAACCATTATCATTTGCCTGCCTCAGCTGGGATAAAGATGATAGGATTGGAAGTATGAAAATGGATATTCTTTTTTGGAGAAAAGGTGTTTTCAAATGAGGATTTACACTGTGCAAATACCAACATAAATCACTGAAATCAGCAAAAATTTACCTTGAGGTGGAACTAGCCAGCGCCGGCCCATTTTGGCAAAGTGATCTTCCAGCAGTCTATGTATGATGATACCTGACAGATCAAAAGTTTGGTTGTACGTATACGGCATATTTCGAACAATGTTCATCATCAGAGAGATCAACTCTGATATGCTTATCTAGGCATATCAGAGTTGATCTCTCTGATGATGAACAAAAGTTTGTTTGTTTCGCCAGAACAAGCGAGGTTAGGATGTGTTTGACTGTGCTTTAAATGATCAGCTCTTTTAAGGGACCAGACCTTTGCAAACTCACTAGTGGGAGTACTTTAATGGCAGGCATTGACAAAATTTTTCAACTGGTCAAAGTGAAACCTGAAGATTGAGAAGCATTGTGATTCATATGGTGCCAGGAGCATTGAACAGGGCCTCACTGTTGATCACCAAATAGTCATTCTATACCCTCAGAAAGACAGCGGAAGACAACCAAGGAAACTTCAGTTAGAGAATTTTAGAGACTGTCCATAACAATTTTTTAACTGCCGTCGACAGAGAGGTAGTGGTTGAGGTTGTTGATAAGCTCCCTATGTTATTGGCTTGTGGTGGCTTTCAACTGACCAAGTGGTTCTCCAGTCAGAATAGTGTCATGTGACATGTACCCACTAGGGAACGAGCATGGACACTGGGCCTGGATCTGAAGAGGCTGCCCTCAGACCATCTTTTGACAAGGCTTATTTTGTGCCATTTGCACGGTCATGCAGGATCCAATCAAAGATTGGCTGCTGTCCACCAAGAGTACTGGATCATCACAGGGCCAAGCACAAAGGCAGTTTTTCTTACCAAGTGTGCAAACTGGAATTCACTTACAGGGTTGTTTTTAGTGTTCGCAATTCTTATTAGTTTCTGCTGGTTTATTTTACATTATGACAAATCTCCGACTATATGAGAACCGTGTGTTTCTGTCTTGTGCGTGTAACTCATCACTCGGAAATAAATGGATAACTCGCCTCTGCTAGCAAATTGGAGCTTACATTCACCATAGACAAAATCATGACTTGTTATACCAATTTGTGCATGGGAAAGCGACTTATGTATTCATTATAATACAGTACTGTGCAAAAGTCATGCAAACGAAATTCGACGAAATTCGTTCTTTGTTCACTGTGAATTTTCGGGAAGTTCGTGAACATTTCAGAACGAAAATGCAGCGTGTTTTTCAGTAGAACGAACGTGAAGGCGACTTATTTCGTTAATGGTACTGAAAATTCAGGCGTACGATAATTCAAACTACAATACGATCGAAATTCGATCTAGCGAAATTTCATGACTAATTTAATGGAAGTGTGACATTAACGACAATATTACAACGAACGCGACAACTAAACACTTATCCTGAATCCGCTGTGTGAACTGCAACAGTATCGAATGCTTGGCTGTGACGAGCGTTATTTTGTTTACAGTGTTCAGTGTAATCCAATACAGTCAGCGGGTATTCTTTTGTTGAATACTTATATTTATTTCGGTGGGTTTTGAAGTGTTAGTAAAGTTTCAAAACTTAGGTATACAGATTGAGAATAACGGCTTCTTTCAAGACAACAATTCCAGATAAGCCAGTGGAAAATGACCCGCAGCGGTTGATTAGAGATCATGTGTACTATCACGAACAGCTTACCGGTAAATGTTTCATGTACGTTTTGTTACCAGACTTGTTTTGTTGTGTCGTTTTTGTGTTTGCAGCAAGCTGTATTTTGAGTCCATGTCCCTTTACTTCCATTTCGGATCGTCGGCACATGCATGCCTCTTGCGTGCCTTCCTCATTGCTCGCTGTAGAGCTCGAGTTCAGCGAACCTTCAACTTCCAACTCATAGTCTTCTGTTTCTGAGACTTCAGAATCTGAACTGGAGGACAGAATGAAGTCGTTTGATGCCACTCTTGATCAACGTGTATGCTGATAGCAAATGTCGGCCGAATAAAATTGTTTTCACCAGCACACAAGCAGTCCACAACGAAAACTACGTTTCCCTGTCTCCTCTGTTCATGTTTGCATGTTGCTAATGTCCGGGAATTGTCGCTAGTCCCAGTCTCCCTCTTACCCGGTTGCGGGCAGAACAAAAAAACGGACCTTTAGAATTCATAGAAAAAATTCCCGGTTTTAACCGAAAACCAAAAAACTTTTGCGCCATTTTCCTCAGAATTATTCAAATATTTGTCTAATTAAAAATAGTTTTTGGGTTAAAGGCATTTTAATGAAACCATGAAGGACAGACAATGGATTTGTCGGTTCCAGATTTTCACGTGCTTGAGCGGTACCATATTTCAGCACTAAATTTGCATATTCTTCAAAGTTATGCATACACGCAACATATTACTATAAAGCATTTGAAATAATTAAAGTATTTTGAAATGCACCGACAGAGTATGACGATCCTTTTTCACCTGTTGGGAATTTAACACACTGAGGAAAAATTGCCAAAGTTATGCGACAGGTGGGAATCCACCTTGTGCATACAAACACAGAAAAAACCACACATAAGCTTGAAGTATTTCTTTTAATAACAGTTTTTCATTTTTACATGTATAACATTCAATGTAAGATTATTAGAAAAAACTTTGCAACAAACCCTGAAATATAAACATTTACATGGTCTGCACTTACTTAACTGCATTAAATATAACCTTAATAATCCTCTCCAGTAGACCTGTCCAGATTTCCGATTTTTGAACAAATGCCATTACACTCAATGCAAAAACAGCAAGCCTAAGTAAAACAACTTTGTGTCAAACCCCGAAATAGAAAACTTTATGTGGTTTTGGCACTTAGTTGAGTGCATTATTTCAATCAGCACTTAAAAACTGTAATTTACACAAAAAGAGTCCAAAATATAATCTAATCTTCTCGAGTAGACCTATCCAGCTTTCTTAAATTTTGTGCATCTCTTGGCCGTGAAGCTGGTTCAAATGCACAAATTATTTACTGTTGCCACATATAGCAAGGATTAAAGGGCATTTTGTCTCTGTTGATTGCCGCGGGTTGTGCATTCAGCATTAGACCTGGGGTTGAAATTTATTTGTTACATTGGCTAGAACTGAAAGTTGATCCTATAGGTTGTGTTCAGTGTTATGAGCTTTTTTTCGTAAGCCTTATGAATTTTTACTATTACGATGTCTGGGCTGAGCAGTGTAATTGGTAACTTATATACGGTTGTACTGGGTAAATTTAGTGTTTTTATATTGGGTTTCCGTGAGCAGTTTTCTTTATATGGTGCATCATGTATAGGCCTTTTACACACACTCTTCTGTAGTATATTTTGTGGTTTTTGAACTCTCTGTTCATTTTTTGTAGGTGGCTGAATTGTGTCAGCATCACAGGTAGGTTTGAAAACGTGCTGTCATCAATTTTTGAAACAGTGAAACCTTTTTCTTCTGACCACTAATTTGCGAGTTTTTGCTTTAATATACAGTTGCAGATGTATATCCAAAAGAAGTTAGTTCACTTTTCCTAGGTTATACGAACTTTGCTGTTCTGCAAATCTGCAGCTTACTTTTTCAAGGTCATATAATAGTTTGTTCTATAGCACATTTGTGTCGTAATTGCAGGGGTTTAACAAGTGAGGAAGCTGAGTTGGAATACATCTTGATCACTCAGCAGCTGGAAGGATATGGTGATGAATACTACCCTGCTAAGGTCTGTAGCCATGAGCAACATTTATAATTTTTGAGTTGTGTAGCCTTGCTTAAAAGACCACCTTCAACCAGTGGTCTTAAAGAAGCTCTGTTGTTGTCATCCAGGTAGTCGCTGCATGGACTCACATGTCTCATTAACACAATTATGAATTCATGACAGAAAATCACTTCAGTGTCTGACGAGCCTGTCTCCAGAAGGGAAAGATTGAAGAAAGCAACCAAATTTTTTTTGTAAAATGAGCAATTGTTTCTGGAGGATGTTCTGTACTTTGCTCTAATACTTTAAACACATGCACAAAAAACAGCTTTCATAGGTAACTCCAAGTCTGTTATCTTGTCACTAGCATGCCATGCTATTCTAGTCTGCGTGGCAGGCCGTAGAAAGGGAGGGCGATCCTCCCGCGTCCGATCTTTTCGTACTTTCACTGGCTCGTCTTTCCCCTTTCCCTCCCCTTCGGACGCCTGCCACGCAGGCTAATGCCATTCTGAAGACTTGACAAATCTCTGTACTGGTTGACATGTTAATTTTAGGACAAGGATGGCTTTATTATCCTGGTTGGTGCCTCATTTCTTGGCATTGTGGTCAGACATCCTCATGGCTTACCTCCAGCTTGCTTCAGGTTTGTTGAGTTAACATCATTCTTTAGCAGTTAGGTTTGCAAACATCAGTCCGGGATCGTTATCAGTTTTGATAACCTCGACCAAAACAAACCATAAACCAATCACTGCACAAGTTTTTGTTCACGTGACGTTATTTGGTAGCAACAGTGCATAATTCAATATGGCGATCGACGAGGCACTGCGATGAAAGGAGTTACTTTTTTCACAACATCACAATGCAGTTTCATTAAATTAGTTATATGTTTGCTTCATAATACATTATGGAGTTATGGAATAAAAATAGAAATGTATGGAAGAAAACTGTCTTCGTCCGAAGTTACTGCAAATTTCATTTCCAGATAGACACCATATGATATTTGTTCCGCGAGTTAAATGACACAGCAAAGGA
>JAHPZR010026466.1:0-10405 GCA_019787425.1 Platygyra sinensis
AAGCTGCCTCTTCCCCCCAGCTCTTTTTTTGAAATCCCTCTCGAATCCCTCTCGCAGCGCGTACAAACGCTTGTTGGCCTTCATGACTATGTGCTTTATGTGAACGTTCCATGAAAGATCTTATTACATATTATATGTGGACATCAGTGTGATAAGGCCGTGACTAAAATGATACCTGTGAAGTGATATCATATCACTCCACAGTTAAATTGTCCAATCAAATAGACTGTAATAAAATGATTAGACCAATCAGGCTGCACGTTATATTTTAGCTTACAGCTAATTTAGCGGAAAGAATTCCTGTGCATTTTCATCAATAAATTGGCAGGTTCAAGACCTCTGGTGAAGATATTTGTCAGTTCCTCGAGGAGAACGAAAATAAGAGCACATCACGAAAAACCTCTTGAGATGTAGCGCTGTTTAAGACCTTTCTGACCACATGAGAAGACAAATTTGCAGGAACATTGTAAGTAAACAATACGCTTAACTATCCTCTCTTTCTTGTATGTATATACTTTCATACACTATTATCAAAGGCAACGTTCTTGTATTTTCATTCGATGGCTTGATATTTTTTAAGCACGTAATAAACAAATTATGACTTGTTAAGAGCCAGATATAGTTTTTGCTCACTCGTTTTCATTGCCATATCGATCATTCGTTCGAAGATTCCCTCTTTCGCTAGATGGTATTCAAAACTTGAAAATAAAAACGATTACTAGGCTCTTAAAGATGATTTCCAACCTGCACTGCACACTCTCTAGGGTTTTGATAATGTTTTTTTGTCACTAAAGACGTCACAAAATGTAACATTTCGCAACGAGGCGAGTTTATAGCCGAGCTAACTTCACGTAACAGTGGTAAGTCAACGAATATTTTGGAGATCAAGGTAGATAATAAAATAGCAAGTAACCCTATGGACATTGCGGAAACTATTAACGATCACTTTACAAATGTTGCGCAAATATTAGCACAAGATATTCCTGTTGTCGATGGTAATCCTGAGTCTTATTTAGAGCCCACTGACCATTCGTTTTCTCTGCAAATTCCGAGTGTTGATATTGTTTCTAACATTTTGTCGAAAATTGATGAAAAGAAAGCCACCGGTCTTCATATGATTCCGAGTAAATTGTTGAAAACGGCTGCTAATATCGTCGCACCCTCTCTTACCTCAATATTCTCAAAGTCTATTCTCACTGGGATATATCCAAACGATTGGAAGACGGCCAAAGTGACTCCACTTTTAAAAAGGGCATTAAATCTGACCCTAACAACTACAGGCCAATATCTGTAATCCCTATAATTTCGAAAGTTTTCGAAAGAATTGTTTATAATCAACTTTTCCATTATCTAGATGATAATAAATTGCTTCTGGGTTGCCAATCAGGGTTCCGTTCTCTACATAGTACGCTCACGGCTTTGCTTGAGGCAACAAATGCTTGGTCAGTAAACATCGACAATGGCCTTTTAAATGGCGTTGTCGTTATTGACCTTACTAAGGCATTCGATACCATTGATCATGTGATCATCTTGCGTAAGATGTCACATTTGGGTGTCGATCAGGCAGCCATAAAATGGTTCTGGTCGTACTTAAGTGGCCGAACCCAAAGATGTAATGTCAGTGGTAAACTATCATCTGCTCGTACCCTCAGATGCGGCGTGCCGCAGGGTAGCATATTGGGTCATTTGCTATTTTTAATTTACATTAATGATCTTCCCAACTCCCTGCGGGGCGCCGTACCAAGAATGTTTGCCGATGACACCAACCTTACGTTGTCTGCTAAGACGTTAACAGAGCTTAAGCTAGCTCTAACCCCTAAACTAAATAACCTTAGCAGCTGGCTGAAAGCTAACAAGCTCAGTCTAAATGTTGCTAAAACAGAGCTAATGATTATTGGATCAAGACAAAGACTATCTGCCCAATGTGACGATGTTGAAATCAGAATTGATGACCAAATTATCAAGAGAGTCGTTCATATCAAATCCTTGGGTCTTACCATAGATGCTCACCTCTCTTGGGGTAAACACGTTGAAGAGATTTGCAAGAAAGTCTCTTCAGCTATAGGCGCCCTAAAACGCGTGCGGCCGTTTATATCCAAAGAAACTGCAATTCTAATTTATAACACCTTAATTATGCCTCATTTTGATTACTGCAGCCCGTCTGGGACTGTTTGAGTGGTTACTTGAGCGATAAGCTCCAAAAATTACAGAATCGCGCAGCCAGAGTTATTACTAAATCACCCTTTGATGCGAGCTCAAACCACCTTCTCTCCACCCTCAGCTGGGAGAGGCTATCTCTTCGACGAAAGAAACAAAAAGCCTTAATGATGTATAAAACCATGAATGACCTTGCTCCGGAATATCTCAGTGCAAAGTCTTTTCTTTCAGCGTCACTCTGCTTACAACTTAAGAAACTCTGAGGGAAGGCTGTCCCTGTCCAAACCAAGCACCAAATGCAATTATTTGAAACGAAGCTTCTCTTACAGCGGTGCCATGCTATGGAATAACTTGCCCAAAAACTTAAAAAATGCTGCATCCGTTGAGCATTTTAAGCGAAATATCAAGAAAGTAGCTGATATATCGGATTCCCACACGGCAATCATGTAAAGCAGTTGTAATTAGTTTTAGTTTTTAACTTAACCTTAACTGATAATTTTCCGTGTCTAAATAAAGATTTACATACATACATAGATACATACATACAAATATCAAAGAAACTGATGGAAAACTTTAACATGACATGACATGAGATAACATCACATAACACAACACGACACGACAGCACAGGACACGACTCGACACGACACGACACACCACACCCACACCACACCACACCGCACCACACCGCACCGCACCGCACCGCACCGCACCGCACCGCACCGCACCGCACCGCACCGCACCGCACCGCACCGCACCGCACCGCACTGCTCCGCACCGTACCGCACCGCACCGCACCACACCACACCACCTAGGGTCGATAACAATCACATAATAACTTTTCTTATGTCTTTCATAAAGTCCATAAGACTGACTGAAGATGACCTTGCTTTGATACAGTCCTCTCTGCTTTTGCCATGAAAATACACCTACCAGTTAGAACAGCTTCTTTTACACAACAAAAGCAGTAGGGTCTATCCACAGGGAGCGCACAATCTTGCTGAGTAGGGATAGAGTAAATAAAGGAACGAGAAGAATGAATAGTTTACCTTTGTCTCATGTTGTCATCTCTTAGCTCACGAGATTTCACTGGGAAAACTGCTGCTTACAAATCCTGCGTAGCACTGCAGCACTAAACTCGCACTTAGGCCTTTCCGCGCTCAGGCAAAATTTTTTTTTAGTTTGTATAAAATTTGACAAGGGAGGCAACTCTTTACCAAAACATTTTGAACGCACTGCGAATATTCGCTCGAATCTCTAAATTTCGTTGCTTTCACGAAACCAGACAAACACAAAATGAGGTCGGAAGGTTTTTCTACAACTTGGCCGAGTTTGTTTTCGAATACTTTTGCAACAGTCGGAGAATTTTAGTGACTTTTGCAAAGTTTTGTCTTAATTCGCTTTTCGCATCATGATCGTACCGTTACCCAAATCCCAAACACGTCATCCGGCGCGCGCTCCTCTCCCTCTCCCACATGGGTTTTTTGACGTAAAAAGTTTTTTACAAAATCCTTCCCCTTCTCCCACCTTGTTATCACAAAATCTCGCTAAAACGCTTCTGGTATTAGCTCCCATCATGTTGTTTTCGTGCGGAGATTGGGCGACCTCGTAAGCGCAAGATAAACTGCGAACAGGGGAGGTGTTTGTAAAGTTTTGTAGTGTCAAAAAAGCATGTGTGGGGAAAGGAGGGGAGCACGAGCGCGCGCTGGATGACGTGTTTGGGATTTGGGTAACGGTACGATCATGATGCGAAAAGCGAATTAAAGCCCTGGTCAAACGGCGCGTGATGGTCGATGATAGTTGATTCTCCCCTAACTATCACCAACTATCACCAACTATCATTCAAATGGTCAAACGACCACAGAAATTCGTGATAGTTGACGATAGTTCACCGGCAGTCGCGCAAGCAAAGTCACGAGAACAGCGAATTACAAGCTCTTTCCGCGTAAAAAATTGTCATTATTAAATGGCGTCCCGTAAGACAAAATTGTAAAAGTATGAATTTTTAGCGACGAAAGAGGTCGGCAGCATGTTTTCTGACCGCTATAGAGCCAGTGATTACCAAAACAGCTGACCGAAAAACTATCATGAACTATCATACACGTGGTCAAACGAGAAAAACTATCATCGACTATCATGAAGAATTTGAACAAGCTCAAACTGAATGATAGTTGATGATAGTCAGTGATAGTGCATGATAGTTGGTGGTCAACGGAAGCGCGCGCTCAACTATCATCGACTATCATCGACTATCATGAGCCGTTTGACCAGGGCTTAAGACAAAACTTTGCAAAAGTCGCTAAAATTCTCCGACTGTCGCAGAAGTATTCGAAAACAAACTCGGCCAAGTTGTAGAAAAACCTCCGACCTCATTTGTGTTTGTTTGGTTTCGAGAAAGCAACGAAATTTAGAGATTCGAGCGAATATTCGCAGTGAGTTCAAATGTTTTGGCAAAGAGTTGCCTCCCTTGTCAAATTTTATACAAACCAAAAAAATTTTTGCCTGAGCGCGAAAAGGCCTAGGTGCGAGTTTAGCGTAGCAGTGCTACGCAGGATTTGTAAGCAGCAGTTTTCACGGGGTACCGAGGCTGGGAGACAACAAATGATCAATAACCCAGGAGCCCTGTTTTTTCGGTTATTTCCCTGATTTGGACATAAATTTTGAAAACAGTTCATATATGCTTACATGATATACGAATGAATCCACTTGTGAATCATTTATCATTGATACTGAATAAAATGACTTCTACCAATGGCATGAACCTCTCACCCAAAAAGAGTAGATTTTACGATAACTGCAGAAATTTACGCGCGCTCATTGGCTAATTTTTATCGTCCATATGCGGGCAGACACATGAATTTAAAATTCATGCGACGCGTCAGCGAGCGAGAGCCGGCAATTCGACAATTTGTTATCGTAAAAAACAAATTGATGTCAGTTTTTAATGCGTCTGTCCTGTTATTGGTAATGAATTTCGTCATAACATTGTCAAAGTAGTCTGCGGATCCACTCGGCGATCCACAGCTACTTTGGCAATGTGATGACGAAATTCATGGTCAATAACAGGACAGACGCATAAAAACCTGACGTCAATTTGTTAATTTTACGATAACTGCAGAAATTCACGCGCGCTCATGGTTAAATTTTATTGTCCATATGTGGACAGACACATAAATTTGAAATTCATGCGACGCGTCAACGAGCGAGAGCGGGCAATTCGACAATTTGTTATCGTAAAAAACAAATTGATGTCAGTTTTTAATGACGAAATTCATGAACAATAATAGGGCAGACGCATAAAAAACTGACGTCAATTTGTTAAATAGACCATTTTATAGTTGTCTGCTCAGTGACCTGCCCTTTGAATAGCAGTGAGGCTTGAGGTGACCTTGTTTTGATAGACCACAGGGAGCACACAATCTTGCTAAGTAGGGATAGAGTAAATAAAAGAACGAAAAAAATGAATAGTTTACCTTTGTATCATGTTGTTATCTCTTAGCTCACGGGATTTCACTGGGAAAACTGCTGCTTACAAATCCTGCGTAGCACTGCTACGCTAAACTCGCACCTAGGCCTTTTCGCGCTCAGGCAAAAATTTTTTTTGGTTTGTATAAAATTTGACAAGGGAGGCAACTCTTTGCCAAAACATTTGAACTCACTGCGAATATTCGCTCGAATCTCTAAATTTCGTTGCTTTCTCGAAACCAAACAAACACAAATGAGGTCGGAGGTTTTTCTACAACTTGGCCGAGTTTGTTTTCGAATACTTCTGCGACAGTCGGAGAATTTTAGCGACTTTTGCAAAGTTTTGTCTTAAGCCCTGGTCAAACGGCTCATGATAGTCGATGATAGTCGATGATAGTTGAGCGCGCGCTTCCGTTGACCACCAACTATCATGCACTATCACTGACTATCATCAACTATCATTCAGTTTGAGCTTGTTCAAATTCTTCATGATAGTCGATGATAGTTTTTCTCGTTTGACCACGTGTATGATAGTTCATGATAGTTTTTCGGTCAGCTGTTTTGGTAATCACTGGCTCTATAGCGGTCAGAAAACATGCTGCCGACCTCTTTCGTCGCTAAAAATTCATACTTTTACAATTTTGTCTTACGGGACGCCATTTAATAATGACAATTTTTTACGCGGAAAGAGCTTGTAATTCGCTGTTCTCGTGACTTTGCTTGCGCGACTGCCGGTGAACTATCGTCAACTATCACGAATTTCTGTGGTCGTTTGACCATTTGAATGATAGTTGGTGATAGTTGGTGATAGTTAGGGGAGAATCAACTATCATCGACCATCACGCGCCGTTTGACCAGGGCTTTAATTCGCTTTTCGCATCATGATCGTACCGTTACCCAAATCCCAAACACGTCATCCAGCGCGCGCTCGTGCTCCCCTCCTTTCCCCACACATGCTTTTTTGACACTACAAAACTTTACAAACACCTCCCCTGTTCGCAGTTTATCTTGCGCTTACGAGGTCGCCCAATCTCCGCACGAAAACAACATGATGGGAGCTAATACCAGAAGCGTTTTAGCGAGATTTTGTGATAACAAGGTGGGAGAAGGGGAAGGATTTTGTAAAAAACTTTTTACGTCAAAAAACCCATGTGGGAGAGGGAGAGGAGCGCGCGCCGGATGACGTGTTTGGGATTTGGGTAACGGTACGATCATGATGCGAAAAGCGAATTAAGACAAAACTTTGCAAAAGTCACTAAAATTCTCCGACTGTTGCAAAAGTATTCGAAAACAAACTCGGCCAAGTTGTAGAAAAACCTTCCGACCTCATTTTGTGTTTGTCTGGTTTCGTGAAAGCAACGAAATTTAGAGATTCGAGCGAATATTCGCAGTGCGTTCAAAATGTTTTGGTAAAGAGTTGCCTCCCTTGTCAAATTTTATACAAACTAAAAAAAATTTTGCCTGAGCGCGGAAAGGCCTAAGTGCGAGTTTAGTGCTGCAGTGCTACGCAGGATTTGTAAGCAGCAGTTTTCCCAGTGAAATCTCGTGAGCTAAGAGATGACAACATGAGACAAAGGTAAACTATTCATTCTTCTCGTTCCTTTATTTACTCTATCCCTACTCAGCAAGATTGTGCGCTCCCTGTGGATAGACCCTACTGCTTTTGTTGTGTAAAAGAAGCTGTTCTAACTGGTAGGTGTATTTTCATGGCAAAAGCAGAGAGGACTGTATCAAAGCAAGGTCATCTTCAGTCAGTCTTATGGACTTTATGAAAGACATAAGAAAAGTTATTATGTGATTGTTATCGACCCTAGGTGGTGTGGTGTGGTGCGGTGCGGTGCGGTACGGTGCGGAGCAGTGCGGTGCGGTGCGGTGCGGTGCGGTGCGGTGCGGTGCGGTGCGGTGCGGTGCGGTGCGGTGCGGTGCGGTGCGGTGCGGTGTGGTGCGGTGTGGTGTGGTGTGGGTGTGGTGTGTCGTGTCGTGTCGAGTCGTGTCCTGTGCTGTCGTGTCGTGTTGTGTTATGTGATGTTATCTCATGTCATGTCATGTTAAAGTTTTCCATCAGTTTCTTTGATATTTGTATGTATGTATCTATGTATGTATGTAAATCTTTATTTAGACACGGAAAATTATCAGTTAAGGTTAAGTTAAAAACTAAAAACTAATTACAACTGCTTTACATGATTGCCGTGTGGGAATCCGATATATCAGCTACTTTCTTGATATTTCGCTTAAAATGCTCAACGGATGCAGCATTTTTTAAGTTTTTGGGCAAGTTATTCCATAGCATGGCACCGCTGTAAGAGAAGCTTCGTTTCAAATAATTGCATTTGGTGCTTGGTTTGGACAGGGACAGCCTTCCCTCAGAGTTTCTTAAGTTGTAAGCAGAGTGACGCTGAAAGAAAAGACTTTGCACTGAGATATTCCGGAGCAAGGTCATTCATGGTTTTATACATCATTAAGGCTTTTTGTTTCTTTCGTCGAAGAGATAGCCTCTCCCAGCTGAGGGTGGAGAGAAGGTGGTTTGAGCTCGCATCAAAGGGTGATTTAGTAATAACTCTGGCTGCGCGATTCTGTAATTTTTGGAGCTTATCGCTCAAGTAACCACTCAAACAGTCCCAGACGGGGCTGCAGTAATCAAAATGAGGCATAATTAAGGTGTTATAAATTAGAATTGCAGTTTCTTTGGATATAAACGGCCGCACGCGTTTTAGGGCGCCTATAGCTGAAGAGACTTTCTTGCAAATCTCTTCAACGTGTTTACCCCAAGAGAGGTGAGCATCTATGGTAAGACCCAAGGATTTGATATGAACGACTCTCTTGATAATTTGGTCATCAATTCTGATTTCAACATCGTCACATTGGGCAGATAGTCTTTGTCTTGATCCAATAATCATTAGCTCTGTTTTAGCAACATTTAGACTGAGCTTGTTAGCTTTCAGCCAGCTGCTAAGGTTATTTAGTTTAGGGGTTAGAGCTAGCTTAAGCTCTGTTAACGTCTTAGCAGACAACGTAAGGTTGGTGTCATCGGCAAACATTCTTGGTACGGCGCCCCGCAGGGAGTTGGGAAGATCATTAATGTAAATTAAAAATAGCAAATGACCCAATATGCTACCCTGCGGCACGCCGCATCTGAGGGTACGAGCAGATGATAGTTTACCACTGACATTACATCTTTGGGTTCGGCCACTTAAGTACGACCAGAACCATTTTATGGCTGCCTGATCGACACCCAAATGTGACATCTTACGCAAGATGATCACATGATCAATGGTATCGAATGCCTTAGTAAGGTCAATAACGACAACGCCATTTAAAAGGCCATTGTCGATGTTTACTGACCAAGCATTTGTTGCCTCAAGCAAAGCCGTGAGCGTACTATGTAGAGAACGGAACCCTGATTGGCAACCCAGAAGCAATTTATTATCATCTAGATAATGGAAAAGTTGATTATAAACAATTCTTTCGAAAACTTTCGAAATTATAGGGATTACAGATATTGGCCTGTAGTTGTTAGGGTCAGATTTAATGCCCTTTTTAAAAAGTGGAGTCACTTTGGCCGTCTTCCAATCGTTTGGATATATCCCAGTGAGAATAGACTTTGAGAATATTGAGGTAAGAGAGGGTGCGACGATATTAGCAGCCGTTTTCAACAATTTACTCGGAATCATATGAAGACCGGTGGCTTTCTTTTCATCAATTTTCGACAAAATGTTAGAAACAATATCAACACTCGGAATTTGCAGAGAAAACGAATGGTCAGTGGGCTCTAAATAAGACTCAGGATTACCATCGACAACAGGAATATCTTGTGCTAATATTTGCGCAACATTTGTAAAGTGATCGTTAATAGTTTCCGCAATGTCCATAGGGTTACTTGCTATTTTATTATCTACCTTGATCTCCAAAATATTCGTTGACTTACCACTGTTACGTGAAGTTAGCTCGGCTATAAACTCGCCTCGTTGCGAAATGTTACATTTTGTGACGTCTTTAGTGACAAAAAAACATTATCAAAACCCTAGAGAGTGTGCAGTGCAGGTTGGAAATCATCTTTAAGAGCCTAGTAATCGTTTTTATTTTCAAGTTTTGAATACCATCTAGCGAAAGAGGGAATCTTCGAACGAATGATCGATATGGCAATGAAAACGAGTGAGCAAAAACTATATCTGGCTCTTAACAAGTCATAATTTGTTTATTACGTGCTTAAAAAATATCAAGCCATCGAATGAAAATACAAGAACGTTGCCTTTGATAATAGTGTATGAAAGTATATACATACAAGAAAGAGAGGATAGTTAAGCGTATTGTTTACTTACAATGTTCCTGCAAATTTGTCTTCTCATGTGGTCAGAAAGGTCTTAAACAGCGCTACATCTCAAGAGGTTTTTCGTGATGTGCTCTTATTTTCGTTCTCCTCGAGGAACTGACAAATATCTTCACCAGAGGTCTTGAACCTGCCAATTTATTGATGAAAATGCACAGGAATTCTTTCCGCTAAATTAGCTGTAAGCTAAAATATAACGTGCAGCCTGATTGGTCTAATCATTTTATTACAGTCTATTTGATTGGACAATTTAACTGTGGAGTGATATGATATCACTTCACAGGTATCATTTTAGTCACGGCCTTATCACACTGATGTCCACATATAATATGTAATAAGATCTTTCATGGAACGTTCACATAAAGCACATAGTCATGAAGGCCAACAAGCGTTTGTACGCGCTGCGAGAGGGATTCGAGAGGGATTTCAAAAAAAGAGCTGGGGGGAAGAGGCAGC
>JAHPZR010026467.1:0-11412 GCA_019787425.1 Platygyra sinensis
TGACGTCATCGCCCTAAGTCTTGTACAATTATTAGTTTATGGTAAGACTTATTTCTAGACAACGTGGGGGTCTTGCTGCCCTCAAACTGACCAAGTTATTTGGGATTGACGATTTTCCAGCTATAAAGGATTCTGGGAAGGTTCTTATTATAATTATATATTGTTATTTAATTATACTCAGTGATAATAATTTATATGATAAAAAAGAAGAAAAAAACTATAGTATTATAAAAATATTTTTAGTATATATTTACATAATTGTTACAATCAATTATTAAAATTTTACAATATTATTTTTATTATTGTTATTATTTTTATTATTGTTATTATTATTATTATTATTATTATTATTGAAATTTCACAATAATTACTTACAAGATTAAAAAGGCTAAAAGAACAGAGTAGGGTATAATTGACAATAAAAGTTCAAGTTCAAGTTCTAGTTATTATTATTATTATTATTATTATCATTATTATCATTATTATCATTATTATCATTATTATCATTATTATCATTATTATTATTTAATAATAATTCAACTTTATTTACACTTTTGAAAAAAGCCTAGTTTACAGTACTTTTAAACAACTAGTTTACAAAGCGTTAAAACATGAAATCCTAAATGCAATATTTAATAATAATATTGATAATAAATAAAAATACTAATTATTATTATTATTATTATTATTATTATTATTATTATTATTATTATTATTATTATTATATTATTGTTATTATTATTTTGCTTTATTTATTTCTTTGTTCTTGTCGTCACCTAAGTGTTTTAATCAAGATTCCAACCAAGTGCCCATATATTTTACTTTTGGCACTCAAGTTAAAACAATGCTTTCACTTTTTTGTTTCTTACCAAAATATATCGGTAGATGTATCCGTCTTTAGTCACAAAGTCGCTGCTGGAAACTTGCAAATGGGTACTGTTGTTCAAGTCACATAATGGTGCATCGCTTTCTGTTGGGCCAAAGTTGTAGGACACACAGTCTGCTTCTTGGTAGCAGCGTAACTCGCACTTTGATCTGCTTGGAACTTTCATACTTCTTAAAAGTTGATGTTCAAGAACCCTGTCCTTTATTTGGGGTTGGAATTCAACAGTTCTGCAGTCACCTGAAAGAACTCGTTTAAAAAACAAAACAAAGTGGTGTATTGCTTTAGATCTTAAAAATCTAGAAATTTAAGGTGGTCCTGATTTTTTTCTTTATTTTATTTTAATTCATTTTATTTTAAATAAAAACTAACGCTAAGAACTCGTTTAAAAAACATTGTCGAAACCTCGTGACTTCTTAGCGTTAGTGTTTATTTCAAAATCGATTTCAAAGAAACTACTTATTAATATTTTATTTTATTTTGTTATATTTTTTTATAAATTATGGGCAGAGCTCAACATGCTAATCTCACTTCGACGAGATGTTGGTGACCCGGGAACTTCTGTTTAATGACCCTTTAAAATTAATGGTATTTTAAAACGAGCTATAATGTTGCTGTGGCAACATGTTTTTCATTGCCCATACATGTAGCTTGTACACAATAATTGAACTTATTTGATGGCAATATTGTTAGCATCAAATGAAAACGGGACACTCACGATACTACATGGAAACCGGCAGTTAAGCCACCTTATAACTTCTGATGTTATTAAATTTGAGTCACTATTCGAAAAGCCTGAGGTGTGATTCGTTAAAAATACGTGAGACACTTAAGAACTACTGAAAACATTCATTCGTAAAAAAAAAATAAGAACTATCTCATCCTAACGTTGCAAAATGTTTCAAAACAACCTTTGACTCTAATTTATGAATAATGAATGCTAAAAAACGGAGCGCTCCCAATATTTCTAAGAATATCGAAAACTATACTAATACAACGATATTTTCTAGGATCTTTCTTCAAATAGCAAAGTACCAGGACAGTCTTTTTTAGCCTGACTACAGTTTTTAACAATTTCGACTTAATTAAGGCCTCCGAAGTTTTTAACTTGAATTTTCGTGGGTCGAATTATAAACAGAAATGAGAGAAATTTTGCAAAAAAAAAATATCAATAACAAATAATGAAAATTATGAAACTTTAACATACCCACGGTCACTGTAGTACTAAATAGAAACCAGAAGAATGGTTTTCTTTTTGGCATCGTCCCAGAACAACCTTTAACATTCACTAGAGAAGATCGAGTGATTCCAAGAACAATAAAACGCTACTTATGGCATTCTTGTAACGGGGAGATCAATATATTATGCCACCCACTGCTCCTGACAAGGAAAAAATATTGAACTTCACACACGACTTATCCAAAAATTACTGTTTGCCAAAAGTAGGCCTCAAATTTGAAGCCTTGCCAATATAAAGCACAGCCTTTTTGTGGCAAGAAAATGCATTGCGGGTAGAAAAACATACCACACGGGAATTTCGGAGAGAGAATGGGCCATCTCAGAGATTTGATTGTTTTTCTCTACGACAGTCGTTTTTTGGAATAGGAATGGACTTTCAAAACAAAACGACATACTGCGAATTCCCGCTGCCCGGTTGCTTTTTCAATGGCAATGATCACGCATTCGACAGCTCCAAGAAAGCTTAGTGAAAAAAAAAACCAAAACAAAACAAAACAAATGAGGCGCCACTAGTAAGAGAATATTGTTTTTCGGTTTCGTTAATAGTCAGTGCGAGGAGGTTTTCGGCATCGTTGAAGCGAGAAAAACATTATCATTAATGCAGATTTTCAATGCAGAAGCTGCTTTCATCCAATTTCTTTTGACTGAAAGACCTGACCAAACTCCTGTGAAGTCATCTACAAAATAAGAGAAGAATTCCTTATGGCTAGGTCTGGAAACGAAGGGTGTAGCCTTGTTTCCATATGATCGTCCGGATCGTCCCGATCGTCCCGATCGTCCCATTTGTCTCAAAAAATGTTTAAACGATGGGGACGATCATATGGAAACGCTAGCCAGACGATCGCAAACGACACGGATGACTGAGACGACCTCGATCGCTTGGATAGGATTGAGTTCTTTGAGACGACTGGGGCGATCGGGACGATCATATGGAAACCAGGCTTTGCGGAAAACAACCAAAATGTTTACAGCTATTGAGGCTGTGATTGGTTTCAGTAATTAGGAAAGTGTAAGATATCAAAGAAGAAAACACCTCTAACCATTTAAGCCGAGTCAGCAGCTGAGCTATTTTCACTCGTTGTGTTGCGCATTCTGTTGTAAACAAAAGGCAATACTAGCAACAACAAAACAACACAACAAACAAAACGTGCTTGAGCACCTGCCGCACTGCAGGTTACCCTTTATGCCAACGAAAGCTCCATGAAACGACCATGGAGACCAGTACATTTGTTAACCGCAGTTGACTGCCGATGACCCGAACCCTCGCTAACTCGAACCTCCCGGTAACTCGAAGTAGTTCCATTTCCTTTCACGCCATTTTCTATATCATTTTAAATTCGATCCTTCCAACCTTTTTCTATTTCCCCTGAAAGCGACAATAACAACAATTCACTTTTAATTGTTCTTAATTCTTTAATATCAATTTTTAAGTGCAATTAAGGCTTTTATTATTCGATTGTACCAAACAAAAACAATGTAATTGGTAGAATTAGTGGTGCTGAATGCCTTATGCACTGCTGTGTTCTTACAATCAAAATTATTGCTTCCTTAATTCTTGTTTTAAGCCATATTTGGCTACCCAAGAAATGAGAACAAAACAAAACAAGATATATATGACCCTCTTGTTGAGGTACATTAACTGCATTTAAAGTTTCGGCTCACTTTCAGCTAATTTATGGGTAAATTTTGAGACAGTCTTCATGTTTACTTGCGAAAGAGTAAACTTCTAATGGTAATTCACTAGCTTCAACTTTCTTACGTCACATTTCACTTTTTTTCCTCAGATTTATCGGTTTTTGTATGGATATATAAAGGAATGGAAAAGCTTTCAGCCGAGGGTAAATTCAAAGTCCGACTAATATATAGACATTTCTCCGAAAAGGCGGCCAAAAATTGAAATAAGTTAAATTGAAAACGTATACTAGCACTAGAAAGATTATCTTTACTTTAGCAACCCTGCAAAGTGTGTAATATCAGCCGAGAAAATGTAAGTTGAAAATTGAAAAATTTATTTACGTTTGTATACATACGTACGTCTGTAAAGACAAATTTCCCAAATAAAAATCAGGATAAACACATAGAAGATAATTTTAATGCCCAGCGCTTTCAAAAAGCTTTCCTGTTAGGTCTCTTTCGATCCAAACGTTGTTTTAGTTCCAGAGAAGCACTATTTTTTCGTCGCAGATATTCAAACTCTGGTAAATATTCACAGCATTTTAGAAATTCTAATTAAAAAAATAAAATAATAAAATATGCAAACATCTGCACTGGGATTTTCGGACCGACAGTCATAACAAACAGGAAACAAGTATTTTTTTGCATTGCGTATTGAAAAACCTTTCGAAAGATTTGTTTTTGGTAATCCGTTCAGTACTTTTCGTGAAACAACTTTCGTACATGTTTTTTAGAATGCAGTTTTGTTCAGCAGCCACACGGCATGGAGCCTCATGGGGAATAAGTCATGCAGAGAGTTCACAAGACTTATTTTGGAAGTAGACTTAAGTCAAACGCATAGAAGATAATTTTCTTGCCTAACGCTTTGAAAATGCTCCTTAATTAAAGAGACCTCTCTTGATCCAAACGTTGCAGTAAGTCCGGAGAAGCACCTTTGCTCGACTTGGTCATGCAAACCTGGTAATATTACACAGCACTTTCGAAATTAAATATACAAGGATTTGCACCGGTTGTATTGAAGCAAAGGTTCTAGTATACGCGAAATTAAAAATATATATATATTTTAGCCGTCTTCCGCTTTGAAATACCTTTCGAAAGAGAGTTTTCGCTTCAATCTGTTCGGCACTTTCAATCAGCACGGTTAGAAATTCGAGTCTTGGCACTTTGTGTCAATAATTAATTATTCATGCAGAGGAATGGCACGACTTCCATTTTACGGCTTCGGAGAGACACGTATAAATTTCCTGCCCAGTTGTAAAAATGATTTCCAATGTTACCAGTGCGCAGTTCAAAGCAAACTGATTATTTTTCCTTAGCCCGCTAAATTTTCAATTTCTTATTTAGATGGACACGATGATGACCGTTGGCTATTGCCTGCGTAATCATGGGCCCGAGACTAAAAATTACTTTGACAGCATGACGCGAAGCTTAAAATAGATTGAAAAGATTATCATAGGGCACGGGGATGTGTTCTCTTACATCATTTTCTCTAAACTAAAAAAAAATTAATGTCGGGAGACAAATGCAATAAAATATGTCTATATATATTTCTTTGCTCAGTTTGCTAAAAAAAAACAGGCGATGGAATGTTTTTAACGGATGTTACATAGTTGTTTTAATTGTTCTCTCTGATGACACGGATATCAAAATTGATTTTATTAAATAGTTGTTATATATTTTTATTTTTCCCAAAGCTGAATTACAATTAACTTTCATATTTTGTTGGAAGATGACATTTCATTACTGTTACCCTTTAAAAAAGGAACCATCACAATTGATTATCATATTTAATAGCAAATATAGCAGGTTCTTTATAACAGAAAATGCTTTTTAAGCAGATTCAAAAAGCGCCATTGGCCAAAACTGACAGCTTTTGTGATTAATTACGAAATATCGACCCAGCAAACCACAAAAACTAGCTGCGTGTTGTCATTAAACGAATATGGGTTGTTTACTCCGTTTTTCTTTGCTTTTCTCTCTTTTTCTTGTCAGGCATGTTTCATCCTGTTCGCACGGTAAGTTTTCTACTTGTTCCCCTGGAACAATTTAAATTGTTTTCCCCTCTCAGCAGCTAACTAAATTTTCATTGATATACAAACATGAACTAATTTAAATTAAAAAATTCTGAAAATATAGGGCATTGCAGTTTGTACTTGAACTAGTACTGTTTACCTATAAAGCGTTTGTCAGAATGGTTTTAGTTTGCAAAGCTATATTCATCTTATTTTCCTTCGCAGTTTTAAGGAACTCATTCTGCGAGTTATTTGTTTTAACTATTGTTTTCCAAACAAATGTCTAACTGGACCGCGATTCTTTAATTACTCTGTAAAAATGGTTAAAGACATTGTCATACCAGTGTTAGTCCTTAAATTGTTAGCTATATTCATACATGTTAGTCTTACTCCGGCATTTATTACTATTATTATTTCTTTTTTTTTTCTTTTTTTTTTTTTCATCCCAGGCTGAACATCTGTAACTTATGTGAAAGCGACAAAGTATTAAACATAATTTCATTTTAGTTTATGATATATTGCTTTTATTTTATTTTTCAATTTCGTGTCCATTCGATGAAGTATTGCACAAAGTTAAATTTGCCTATAAACAGGATTTTATAGCCGTGCGATAAATATTCAGTTTATAGGGGTGTTTTGTGTATATCTCTATTTTAACTTTGCATGGGAAGTACAATTTTAGGTTCGCGTATATAAACAAATTTTGACTTAGATAACATTTAAATAGATAATATATATATCTCAAAGCTTTGTGGAAGATTCTGTTCGTCAATTGACACAAGCAAAAGCCAAATGCAAACTTGTCTGTTACATAAATCATTCGAAGTAATATTTAGGGCATTAAAACTTGCTCATCAGGTTTCGTGGGTTTTTCACGCTTCTAAAGACTTCTCAGCTTAAATCAGCCTTTCAAGGATTCAAAATCTACTTTTCTCGTAAAACAAACAGAGCTTCACAAATTCTCAATGATTAATAAGTGTCGGTCTTTAATTGGTGAACGGAAGTTTGTAGGGAATGACAGGAAGTGTGGTCTCTCATTTTCCACTCTCATGGAATTAAAGATCTCTTCTACCGTTAGCTTTTCCTTATTCCAAGTAAAGTATTAATCTTTTTTTGCAATATTGCTTTTTAGATCAGTGTAGGGAGTTGAAGTTTCCAACCTTGTTATTATTCGAAGGAGAACGTCTGATTAACCACGTAATAGCATCAGCAGGTGTGGTCGACAAGGACTTCTGTGAGCTTAAGTGCTACATGGAACACAACTGTGTCAGTATCAACTTTGAACTAAAACCGGGTTCATCAGGAACACACAACTGTGAGTTAAATAACTCAACTCACAAAGAGAACGAGAGGGACCTGGTGAAAGCAGCTAATTATCTATACCATGGAACAAATGTAAGACTGAAAAAGCTGCAATACAGGTCGATCGTATTTCGGCCATACGTATTTTTGGATAAATCATCGTTTACAGCAATTCACTAATTTGATATATATGTTTCTCGACAAAGTTTTAATCCAATAAGCAGCAGTGTTTTCTGTGAATTAATTTATGGAACATATCTAAGTAAATCAGTTAAAAGATTACTCAAAGAGTCTTTCATTTGTCAACGAATTAATAAAAGTTTCCTTTAACAAACTTAAGGCTTGTGTTTGCAGCTGACATAACGCGAGCTCTGATTGGCCTACTGTACTCCCGTAATGCCCACGGGCCGATTACGGGCCCTTAAAACCAAAGACAAAAAAAAAAACACATAATAAACAACTTATGTACCTCGAACGTTCGGTCATGAAGGGAAAATCCTAAACCTCGGCCTTCCAGGCAAGGTCTTGGTTTGAGACTTTCCCGTAAATACCCCCCTGTCAGTTAATTTGTCGTTAATATTTATGTTCACACGCAAATGCAACTTTCTTTTTTTCTTGTTCAACATGAACTATCCTCTTGCTTTTTAAGAGTGCCTGTGGAACAAGTCCTTGCAGAAACGACGCCACATGTCAATCAGGTTTCACAAGTAAAGGATACCGCTGTTTATGCACCTCTGGATTCACCGGTGAAAATTGTGAATATGGTAAGAAATATCTACCCCATTGACTTTCAGTTGGGTCACAATAGGTTCATGTATTTAATCATAGAATCCCATTAAGTTCATATATCAAAATAGTTTTGCTAATGTGTTTATTCGAAATAATTGACTTAAACAACCATCTCCACGAAATTCGGGGATTTTATTTTTTTATTTTTTTATAAATGTTAGTGATATCTTGACAAATAGTCGACACTGTCTCAGATATTGATGAATGAATGAATGAATGATTGAATGAATCAATGAATCAATGAATGAATGAATGAATGAATGAATGAATGAATGAATGAATGAATGAATGAATGAATGAGTGAATGAGTGAATGAACCACAAATGACGCCATAATCCATTGCAGACAAGGAAAAAGGAAACCAAAAAAAACAGGCTTTGGGATGACTTTGGGTGATCATATCAAATTAGTGAATTGCTGTAAACGATGATTTATCCAAAAATACGTATGGCCGAAATACGATCGACCTGTATTGCAGCTTTTTCAGTCTTACATTTGTTCCATGGTATAGATAATTAGCTGCTTTCACCAGGTCCCTCTCGTTCTCTTTGTGAGTTGAGTTATTTAACTCACAGTTGTGTGTTCCTGATGAACCCGGTTTTAGTTCAAAGTTGATACTGACACAGTTGTGTTCCATGTAGCACTTAAGCTCACAGAAGTCCTTGTCGACCACACCTGCTGATGCTATTACGTGGTTAATCAGACGTTCTCCTTCGAATAATAACAAGGTTGGAAACTTCAACTCCCTACACTGATCTAAAAAGCAATATTGCAAAAAAAGATTAATACTTTACTTGGAATAAGGAAAAGCTAACGGTAGAAGAGATCTTTAATTCCATGAGAGTGGAAAATGAGAGACCACACTTCCTGTCATTCCCTACAAACTTCCGTTCACCAATTAAAGACCGACACTTATTAATCATTGAGAATTTGTGAAGCTCTGTTTGTTTTACGAGAAAAGTAGATTTTGAATCCTTGAAAGGCTGATTTAAGCTGAGAAGTCTTTAGAAGCGTGAAAAACCCACGAAACCTGATGAGCAAGTTTTAATGCCCTAAATATTACTTCGAATGATTTATGTAACAGACAAGTTTGCATTTGGCTTTTGCTTGTGTCAATTGACGAACAGAATCTTCCACAAAGCTTTGAGATATATATATTATCTATTTAAATGTTATCTAAGTCAAAATTTGTTTATATACGCGAACCTAAAATTGTACTTCCCATGCAAAGTTAAAATAGAGATATACACAAAACACCCCTATAAACTGAATATTTATCGCACGGCTATAAAATCCTGTTTATAGGCAAATTTAACTTTGTGCAATACTTCATCGAATGGACACGAAATTGAAAAATAAAATAAAAGCAATATATCATAAACTAAAATGAAATTATGTTTAATACTTTGTCGCTTTCACATAAGTTACAGATGTTCAGCCTGGGATGAAAAAAAAAAAAAAGAAAAAAAAAGAAATAATAATAGTAATAAATGCCGGAGTAAGACTAACATGTATGAATATAGCTAACAATTTAAGGACTAACACTGGTATGACAATGTCTTTAACCATTTTTACAGAGTAATTAAAGAATCGCGGTCCAGTTAGACATTTGTTTGGAAAACAATAGTTAAAACAAATAACTCGCAGAATGAGTTCCTTAAAACTGCGAAGGAAAATAAGATGAATATAGCTTTGCAAACTAAAACCATTCTGACAAACGCTTTATAGGTAAACAGTACTAGTTCAAGTACAAACTGCAATGCCCTATATTTTCAGAATTTTTTAATTTAAATTAGTTCATGTTTGTATATCAATGAAAATTTAGTTAGCTGCTGAGAGGGGAAAACAATTTAAATTGTTCCAGGGGAACAAGTAGAAAACTTACCGTGCGAACAGGATGAAACATGCCTGACAAGAAAAAGAGAGAAAAGCAAAGAAAAACGGAGTAAACAACCCATATTCGTTTAATGACAACACGCAGCTAGTTTTTGTGGTTTGCTGGGTCGATATTTCGTAATTAATCACAAAAGCTGTCAGTTTTGGCCAATGGCGCTTTTTGAATCTGCTTAAAAAGCATTTTCTGTTATAAAGAACCTGCTATATTTGCTATTAAATATGATAATCAATTGTGATGGTTCCTTTTTTAAAGGGTAACAGTAATGAAATGTCATCTTCCAACAAAATATGAAAGTTAATTGTAATTCAGCTTTGGGAAAAATAAAAATATATAACAACTATTTAATAAAATCAATTTTGATATCCGTGTCATCAGAGAGAACAATTAAAACAACTATGTAACATCCGTTAAAAACATTCCATCGCCTGTTTTTTTTTAGCAAACTGAGCAAAGAAATATATATAGACATATTTTATTGCATTTGTCTCCCGACATTAATTTTTTTTTAGTTTAGAGAAAATGATGTAAGAGAACACATCCCCGTGCCCTATGATAATCTTTTCAATCTATTTTAAGCTTCGCGTCATGCTGTCAAAGTAATTTTTAGTCTCGGGCCCATGATTACGCAGGCAATAGCCAACGGTCATCATCGTGTCCATCTAAATAAGAAATTGAAAATTTAGCGGGCTAAGGAAAAATAATCAGTTTGCTTTGAACTGCGCACTGGTAACATTGGAAATCATTTTTACAACTGGGCAGGAAATTTATACGTGTCTCTCCGAAGCCGTAAAATGGAAGTCGTGCCATTCCTCTGCATGAATAATTAATTATTGACACAAAGTGCCAAGACTCGAATTTCTAACCGTGCTGATTGAAAGTGCCGAACAGATTGAAGCGAAAACTCTCTTTCGAAAGGTATTTCAAAGCGGAAGACGGCTAAAATATATATATATTTTTAATTTCGCGTATACTAGAACCTTTGCTTCAATACAACCGGTGCAAATCCTTGTATATTTAATTTCGAAAGTGCTGTGTAATATTACCAGGTTTGCATGACCAAGTCGAGCAAAGGTGCTTCTCCGGACTTACTGCAACGTTTGGATCAAGAGAGGTCTCTTTAATTAAGGAGCATTTTCAAAGCGTTAGGCAAGAAAATTATCTTCTATGCGTTTGACTTAAGTCTACTTCCAAAATAAGTCTTGTGAACTCTCTGCATGACTTATTCCCCATGAGGCTCCATGCCGTGTGGCTGCTGAACAAAACTGCATTCTAAAAAACATGTACGAAAGTTGTTTCACGAAAAGTACTGAACGGATTACCAAAAACAAATCTTTCGAAAGGTTTTTCAATACGCAATGCAAAAAAATACTTGTTTCCTGTTTGTTATGACTGTCGGTCCGAAAATCCCAGTGCAGATGTTTGCATATTTTATTATTTTATTTTTTTAATTAGAATTTCTAAAATGCTGTGAATATTTACCAGAGTTTGAATATCTGCGACGAAAAAATAGTGCTTCTCTGGAACTAAAACAACGTTTGGATCGAAAGAGACCTAACAGGAAAGCTTTTTGAAAGCGCTGGGCATTAAAATTATCTTCTATGTGTTTATCCTGATTT